>NDXB01006367.1:3915-16195 GCA_002631895.1 Agapornis roseicollis | reverse complement strand
TTTTTTTTTTTAAAAAATGGTTTTTTTTTTTTTTTTTTTTTTTTTGCACCTGTAACTTACTGGCACAGCTGATGTCATTTAGGCTCTGATTCAGCAAAGCACTTAACCATGCTACTTAGTCCTGTTGACTTTAATGGGAAGTAATTACATGTTCCAACAAAGCACATACAGAAGTGCTTGTCTGAATCAAGGTTTTAGACAACATAATGAAAACGTGATTGGGAGGGGAGGGGGGGAAGCTGAATTAATGCTGTGCTCAAAATCAAGCCCATACCCTCTGAAAATATACATTAGGGATTCATTTGTGGCAGTGGTCTCCCTATGTTGTGGCACACATTGATCTCATTGCTATACAAAAATCAAGAAAATAAAATTCTAATGACTGTATCAGTGTTATCACACATGGAGTCCACATACAGATTGTCACAGACTGTAACTGCTGCATGGTGATTTAGCTCCAAATGATACTGGTTATTTCTTCCTTTAGCATTTTTCCTCCTTTTCAATATTCCATATTTATTGCTTTATTTTTCATTTTTAAGCAAGGATGGTATTCCTACCCTGTACTTGAGTAGACTGCCATTTTGATTATGTTTGTCAGCACTGCTTTTGTTGTGAGCTGTATTAAAATAGCAATTTGAAGTAACAGTGGCACCAGACAGTCACCACTCATTATCATCATTTCCAGCAAAATCTCACAACAGAACTGTAAGACTACCTGATCTATAGTCCTTGAATTGTAGTATAGTATAGACTGTCCACATAGTGCTACTGCATCTCTCAGTCACTCCTGTTACATTACACTGAGTTTGATTTCATCTCCTTGAGAAGGTTTTATTACTGAACATGGAGCAAATTCTGCTCACTTTATATCCCTGCTGACATTGATGATCCTACTTGCATAACAGGTTTGGCCCAAGGGATGTATGGGTAGCAGTATTGCTTTTCTTTAAACTGTCATGGAAAAAATTTGCACAGCTTATTTTTTTTTTTTTTCCTTCTTTAATGCAACAGAATCTACTGCTGAGAAAACCAACAAGCAAAAATGATTTCTTTGGTGTGTGTCTGTCTGTGTATGATGCAAAACTCTGTGAGCTAATATCCAAGCTGACTAATTCTTCCACAGTGGATTTAAACAGGCTAGTGGGGTTAATGGCATTATGAGGGTCTTGATTTCTGAGAAACACTGACAGAACTCAACTGAAGAGTTCAGTCCAATCCCCATCTGTTTGTTGTTGAGGACCTGAGTAGCCAGATAAGTAGAGGTTGCTGCCTGCACGTACGTGGCTTTGGAATTACAAAATATTATTGAGGAGTCACTTGTCATCAGCGATATTTTCTGTCAGACCATCCTGCTGTAAGATAGCCACAGTCTTCCTACAAGCCCTGCTAAAACATTTGGGCTGCCTACAGAGAAAACCAGGTCACAGCCTGGTCCCCACCTTGCCAGCACTTCAGCACAGAAGCAGCTCTTGTCAGCCCCCTGGCCAGCACCCAGTGAGAACAGACCTGCCCATCGCTGGGGGCTGTTGGCCACAGCATCACTGTCCCCTCGGGGGCGGGGTGTGGGGGCTGTGCGGAGGCTGCTGCTGCTGGCACACAGATGACTGGGTACAGCACAGGAGCGGGAGGTGTTTGACTCTTGTGCTTTCCTGCAAGGTGTGTTAGTTCAGATGGAGCTTGCCCCAGTAAAGGAACCTGCCTGTACAGTGAGGCACTCCTAGCCCTGCTGCCTGCTCCCAGGGTGCGTGCCAGAGTCTGGCCCTTTCTTTGCCTCTCCTTTCAACCAGTTTGTCCCTCTAACACCCTGCTGTTTTGTAGTGCACTACAATACCTTTTGAAGATTTCCAGAGCTATTTTTTAGAGAGAGTTACAGACCCACTTGACATATTTCAGAAGGAAGCTTAAGGAGGGTCCTGGTAAGTCTGGTAGCTCACAGTAGTTGAGGAACCCACCAGCAGTCCCTTTGTTGTCAGTGAAGCAATGACATCTTCATATTGCTATGACCAGTATGGCTACAGCACAGCACTCGTTTATTATAGGAAAAGTCCTTCTGGCCCAGCCTCAGCAGGGTACAGTGTCCTCATCTACTGTGCACTGGGGCAGAGCTCGATAAGTGCCTTCCTTGAGGAAAAGGTATAGGACAGTGAAGCTGAAAAAAAGAATGAGGAATTCATTGATTTAATAAGTGGAATGGAAAAAATAAACCCCTCCATTTTTAGTGTGGGGTTTTTTTTTTTGGTGGGTTTTTTNCTGCTTCAGGCTGATTGTTATTTTTTGTTTTAGTGTAAGTAGTTCAGGTGCTCTTTCAGCATGAGATTGAGGAAAAATGCATGGTTCAGTGGGAGATGTGCCCCAGTGTAAACGGGGTGGTAGTAGAGTGCAAGCCAAACAAATATATTATGCAGTGTGGGGAGTGTGCATCAGGTTTGCTGGCATTAGTGGAAGTAATGGAGACTAATACCTTGTTAGTGAACCCAGATATCTTTAATAAAAGTGTAAGTAAGATTATTTATTTACTTTTCTATCAAGAGGCTTTGAAGCTTCCATCTTCTGTAGCTCATTTGAAATATTAGTAAAACTAATCATAGGAAAGGGATGGCTGGCCAATCCATGCAAGACTACTGAAATAAAAAAATGTTTTATTTTTGTAAAGTCAAATTAAGTATCCTGGATACCAGTGTCTCTTTTTTTCGTTTTCTTTTTTTTTTTTTTTTTTTTTTTTTTCTTTTTGTTTTTTTTTTTTTAAGCTAAAACACCCTGGGAGAAAGTAAAAACTAATTTCAAAATGATGGTGTTAGCAGTTCTCTGCTAGTTTACAGGAAACCTGGGGTTTGGCTGCCTTCCTTACACAGCCTCCAGGGCTGAGCTGTGTCACACTCTGCTCAGCCAGGCTGGAATTTGCAGGAAGCTGTGGGCAACTGCTTGAAGACAAGGGGAATCTCGAGAGAGAAAGCGACAGAGAGATGCAAGAGAAAAATAAATCCCAGTGACATTGGAAGAATGACTCTCTCAGCATATTCAGACAATCATGTAAGGCCATCTGTGCTGGGCTGTACATCCTTAGGCAATGCGAGCATGATGGGGAAACATGGGGAACAGGCACAGGGTGTCTGTGCCCTTGTGCAGTCATAGTTTGTTTGTTTTCATTCCCTCTTCAACCTAAAGTTACTGAGTTCTTGTACCACTGCCAACAAGACAGTGAACTAACAGCTATGCCAGCTTTTTACTTCTTTCTACCAAAAAATATTTTCAATGAAGGGTCCTGTGTGCAGCTTCTGCATGATGCTCAAGATAATGCAGATGCTGCTGGTTTGTTAAATGAGGAATGGCATGTGTTTCTCTGTTTCTTCCCTAGCAGCTATGACTGTGCATACACTAACAGCACTCACTGCTTACTACAGACATAAGCTTCTAGAAACATGTTAGCCAAGGATGGTGACTCTTAATCATATTTTTAAAGCTGTTAAACTCAGTATATCCTAGATATTAAGTGACACATGAAAATAAATGAAGTGACATGTTAGCAAGCATATGTAAGACATCACTCTCTTCTTGATTTTTATCAGTCATGTTTACAACATTACTGTTGTTTTTTTGTAATTGGTGCAAAGCTTGAATCCTAATCTTTATGGGTGTTTGCTGTGGTGTGTGACTGCTTTGGGTTTTTCCTTTCTCTCAGATACTATTGCTGCTCTGCTGTAATAGATCAAAATGAGACGACAGGCAGCTGGTGCCCTTCCCTGACAGCTCTGGCTGACATTCCTGAAAGTTGACTTAGGGACAGTGTTATTTACTCTTTCTTTTGCTGCACTGAGAGAATAAATTCCAATGTCCCTACCATGTGTGTTGTCTTCACACACTGGAAAAAGAGGCTGTACTCCTTCTGAGTAGATACTTTACCATTGATGGGAAATTAATGATAGCAAGTAAAATGTTACTTACTAGGATTAACTAAAATGATTGAAGCCCAAATGTTGTTTACTCCCATACTTGTAGTTTGCTGCGAGATCCTGGATGGTCATAAGACAGTAAGTTCTTTTCACTTCAAGAGAACATTTTACAAGGGGAAAATGGCATCACTCTCACTGCAAAGTATTCTGCTTCCTATTGATAAAGCACTATTTCAGGACCAAACTTTTCCCTCACAATTTTGTATTTGTAGAACCAATTAAATTCTGTTACTTGAGGAGAAAAAGAAAAGCAAGCTCTATCTTTGTACACTGTTATTTTATCAGAATTTAAAATCAAAATCCTTTTATGCCCAGTGGCAAAACCTGACCCTTACTGTATTGTAGCCCTTACTGACATGCAAAATTGCCACTTAATTCAACAATTTTATGTGTGTGATTGTGAGTGTGTGACTGTGGAGCATGACAGGTGCTGATGGTTTGGTTGGTTCTTTTTTTTTTTAATGCTCATGTATGAACTGAGCCTGCTCCAGTGACCATCAGTGGGAGCAGGAACACATCTACTAACAAGGTAAAAACAAACCACAGTTTAATGAGTTGCAAAAGGCCTGGTCTCTACACTCTATTAAGCAGTCTATTTTAGCATGGCTGTTGGCGTCACCAGGAGGGTACAGCACCGGAGACTTATATGGTTAAATTTTATAGTAGACTAATAATGAAAAAAGCATGTGTAAGGCCTCTTGGCAAACAGCCTGTAGTCGTGGCAATATTCCTACAAGTAAAGCTGCAAGATGGGAGGGAGTGAGAGAGAGATAATTAATGGGGACCTGCTTTATTTGCCAGGAGAGAATATTCTTACACTGGGAGCAAAGGGCATGTGTCTGAGAGAAGCGTAGAGAAAATAGAGTTGTTTTGTGATGCCCTAAAATGCAGTTTAATGAAAATGAGAAAATAATGGGAGCAAAGTCAATTCTATAGTCTCTGGCCAGCTGCCCAAGTATGAGTAGAGATGCACTGACCCTGGACTGTGCTTCCAGCACAACTCCAGGGAAGCTAATTGTTCTTACACACATTTGCTCTATTTTCAGACAAGTGCTATTTGCAACCACATTTTCTCTTTTGCTCTTTGCTCCTTCCTTGCTCCCAGCTGGTGGAGCATTTCCACCCTGGAATGTTATTTCTTGAAATGTTTTCTCTTTGTAAAGCAGTATCTGTTGTTTTCCACTCTCACTGGGGTGTCTGTAGTAGTCTGATGAAGCTTGAAGGTACCTGGAGTTATCTCCAATTTCCTAATCCTTAGGCAAACCTCTTTGGCAGGGCTTGCCTGAGCTGCAGAGATGCAGCTCTCAGCTGTGTCTCAAGCAACCAAATCATGCCAAGCTGCATTTTATTTCTTCATAGCTTGAAAATGTTTGATTCCTCTATCCAGTGTTTTAAACTCATGAACTCCTGGTTGTCTGTGTGACCTCCTCTTCTGTTTTCTCTTTCATTTCTCCCTCCTGGGCATTTGCACAAAGATGGAGGAACAGACACTGAAATAAGGTTAATTATTGGGACCATATTTATTTCCTTCATTAGCAGAATAGCTCAGACATCCAGGTGAACATTTTGAGTTTGATTTTTGTTTGTTGTTGTTTTGGTTTTTGGTGGTTTATTATTATTATTACTATTATTATCATTATCATTATTATTATGGTAGGAGTACCATAATTAAAATGACACTGTGCATGTGAATGATGGAATAAGTTCATATACTTTGGGGCATGTAATAAAAAGAATCCTTCAGCTAAAGCAAAGTAGAGCTCAGAAAAAAGAGAGTGGTTTCTTACCCAGAAATTTAGTTATACTCCTTCAGTTTTACACTGTAGTCCATGATAGCAGAAAAGGATCCCCTGAATTTTGTATGTGTGTCTTCAGTTGGGCTTCTTATTTCTGTCAGCTGTAATTTTCCTCTACCCTCTATACTGTGGGCAGAGATCTAATATCAGTGCTATTTTGAATGATGAGTCGTTGCTAATCCTAGAGGAAATCAGTGAAATAATTCCCACTAACATGCATGCAGTGCAGAAAGAAAGGGATTGGGATGAGAAAACAAAACCAGGCTTCCCCAGACAGTGTGTCATGTACCTGGTGGGCTCAAGAATTTGGTCAGTGAAATCTGGTCACTAAAAGTGATTTTAATATGAACATCAGTTTCTGGAAAGCTATTTCAGATGATTACTGAGTTTTACTCTCAGAATTTGATCTACCTTTGTCTTTTCCAAAGAGTAAGACTGTTCTCTGAAATCAAATTTATGTTATTGGATGGACTGAGAGTAGCCCTGAGAATAAACACTTGGGGATGCTGATTAACAAGAACCAGGTACGCCTTCCACTAGATCAGGTTGCTCAAAGCCCCATCCTGGCCTTCAATACTTCCAGGGATGAGGCATCCACAACTTCTCTGGGTATGCTGTTCCAGTGTCTTAAATCCCTCCTCACAGCCTAACTAAGTTTAAGGTCCCTTTCAACCCAAACCATTCTATGATACTATGATTACTAATTAACACATTTCAGGGTATTAAAGTTGGAAATAGTATAAAGCTGTCAAGTGCTCTCTGGTGCATGGCTAACAGTACTTTAATATCAAGGTTTTCAAGAGATTTGTTACTGAGATTTTGAATTTGTTTATAGTTTCTTTTTGTGTATTGTTCAAGACAAAATTTATTCATTCTTTTGCTTTAGCAATAGAGAAATCCATCCTAATGTTGTTACCTGAATGGTACCACTTTAATTGTTATTGATTCCAGGAGAAGTAGTTGTGAAAGTTATGAAATACCATTTTTCTTGCTGGGGATTCTAATCAAATCTCTCTTAATTTTTTACAACATTAATAAAAAAAGATGGGTAATATTGATGCAAATANACTGTTGATACGGTAACAACGTTACTTGAATTAATTCTGGAGAGGAATGTAAATATCAAAATGCAGTGTAACAGGATAATTATATTAATTGTTACGGTAGGGGTATTTTCTTCCCCTGCATGAAACAAAATAGATTTTTCTATATTAAATATAAAAAAAAAAAAAAAAAAAAAAAAAAAAAAAGGAAGTAAACCTGATCAAAAGCATGGCAAAGAATTGTGTCAAAAACATCCAACTCGATATATCTGTTTTATGTGGTGAACTGTGCTGATTTTAAAGTGAGTACTTCAAATGGCAGAGCCACAGAAAGCAGGATTGTATGAACTCATGCTTTCTTTTTTTCTTTGCTGCTTCCCCACATGGAAGTTCCATAATGGACAAAGTATTAAATATGATCTAAAGTAGCTTTAAATTTACATAGTTAACTATTTCATACATAAAAACAGATGTGGAAAACCATCTAATCAATCCAACTACCACCACAGTGTTGTTACCTTGAGATTTGGTCTTGATCCTCCAGAATGTTATCTGGTACGGTTTGCTCTGGGGTGTGATACCACTACAAGCAATTTGGGCAGCAAGCTGCTACTTAGTGCAGATGAACAGTAGTAAATATCAGATTGCTTACACATATAGGGATTTTCTGTAATCCTGTAACTGTGGGCTGAGAGAACCTTATTTAGGGCAATTTATATGATAATATTAGTAACACAACTTGACCCAAAAGGGGTTTTATCAAGATATCTGGGACTTCAAGTTTAAAAATAGTTACAGCAGACTTCAGCTTAACTGTGGAGCCGTTCCCACTTTATTCTATTTCTGTACATGTTAGCAGGGATGTGGAAAGGTTGTTAGGTATTGCCACTGTTTTGTTTAGATTTTTTCACGGTTTTCTGCTTTGTGCCGTATCAACCTGCTGTTCAAAACTGTCAGCCTAGGTTTTGATCTGATGCAGTTGTGCCAAGTGCAATCTACAGAAAACCAAATTTTCTTTTTATACCCTCTAGCTGGGTCATTAAGCCTACTTGTTCTAGCTCTTGCACTGAGGTCTTACAGTTTACCATTCCTTATCTTTCTGTTGGTATATTCAAAATTACTGAAAAACATATGGTCTAGAAAGATCTGGATTAGATTTTTGTGTGAAGCCATCCAGTCTCTCTGAACATCACTCTTAACTATAAAACTAAGTTACAATAGTTCCTTCAGCTAAAAGTATAACAAAATTCGCAAGTTTTTTGCAGTCTGTACACTAAGGTACAAGAGTATATAAATGCTTCAATGGGTAGCTGCAAATTGAATAAGGACATTTACTTCTGACTTGTTTTATATTTGTTTAATTAAAAGTCCAAAGGAACTTTAAAGCTACTTTAAAGTAAATAGCCCTCTTGCTGATTCTACTATCAAAATCTCAGTGATCCTTTCGGCCTGCCTGCTGAATAAATAGATATAGAAATTAAAATACTCTGTCCTGAGAGCNGATGCGCTTTAAGGTCCCTTCCAACCCGAACCAAACTGGGATTCTGTGAATTGAGCTTTAAGGTCTTTAACCCAAACCAGTCTGTGAGCCTATGTTAAACCAGGGAAAACCTATTGTTCTATTTAGGAAACACTTTTCGAAAGCTTCTCTTTTTTTTTTTTTTTTGTCTTGAAGGTTCTGCCTCTTTACTGCACTCTGGTAACAGCTCTGTAGCTTGTCATAGAAATGAAGTATTACTGAACTGAGCACTGCATTTTGCTATTCTCAGTAGAGATTGTCTAAGAAATAGAACTTAAGTGAGTTGCAATAATTACAATCAATTGCTTTCTGCTTATGCACTCATCAAAGGAAAAGTAGGGGCCTATATCCTATGCTTTGATATTTGATAGTCATTGTACTGGGCATTTTGAGAGCTGATTTAGTAAGGTATATTAAGCAGTCACATCATAGCAGATGAGTCCTTTGAATTCCTACCGTACATCAGCTTGCTATCTTAAGTAAATGCTAGCCATATGTTCGGCAAATGTCATTAATTTTTGGAAGTATTTGAATGACAAAACAAATAATAAATTGTTTTTTACAGAGTCAGACATTTACTGTTCTTTGGTATGTTTTTCCAATTTGGCTCATGTATATTTTGAGATGTTTTTGTTCTTGGCCATATGCTAGCATTGTCATAGCTACTACTATTATTATTTGAACTGGAGGCCACAGCTGAGGTTGTCATTGTACTTGGCGCTATACCCATGACAGTAAATGTCAGTGGGTCTTGAGTCTTTAGTTCATTGAAGACAGAAGTTACACTGGAAAAGATGAAAGGAAATAGGGTATGTTTTACTGATACATCTGAAACTGAGGCAAAGAGCATAAAATGATGCATTTTCTGACACCCTCCACCTAATAAAAAAATGACCAACAACCTTCAAATTTAAGCATATTTCAATAATTGGGTGTTTTGAATAGATGGCACAGTTCCTCAGCCCTTGCATTCTGGTGGATTTCCAAATTTCCAAAGAAGGCTTTTTACAAAACAAGAAGAAAACCCTAATACTTCCCTGGTTGGAATACAGATTTTTGTGGCTTTGTGTCCCTAGTCAAAACTATGAAATAGAAGGCAAGTTAAAGGTGAAAAGAATAAAACATCAAATTTCATCAGTCTCTGTTCTTGGTTTTCAATTTGGCTGTTTGCAGGAAGAAGTTAAAATCCAGTTGGAGCTCCAAACTCTTTCTATATTCACTGCAGTACGGGTACAGGCTGCTGGTTTGAAATGAGGTCTCATTAAACCTTACCTGCTTTGCTGATACCTGCTTTTTTAGGTGCAATTTTAAGACTTGTCATAAATTTTTGCTCTGACACTTTCCTGTGACTGCTTTTGTGTGTGTGTGTTCATGCTAGGTGTAGTTTTCAAGCAAGCAGTGGAAATAATAAAATCATTTGTAATTGTGAAAGGATGCCACAACAGCTAACTCAGAGGCCCTAAAGCAAGCAATGATAAATCTAGCCTTCCAAGGAAAACTACTTAGAGAAAACACAAGGGAAATGGGTAAAAAATAATAAATATATATGTATATGAAAATGAGACCACAAAATTCAGAAGGCAAAGATACTTGTGTGTGATAAAATAAACTGCAAAAATAAATAATGAAGTCAGGTGGGAAGTATAAATTTTGAAAATGAAGCAAAATACTGGGGACAAATAAGCCAAACAAAAATTATGGTAGAATTGGTAGATGTCAGTAAAGGGAAGGCACATTTTCTTAAGTACCAGGCACTTGAAAGAATGATAATATTTTAAGGGTGAAAGTAAGTGTTTCCAGGCCATGTACTCATCATATGTATTGGCTGAAATGAGGCAATAAAAAAAAAGGTGCTTGTACATCTGTATATCTAATAAGATTACCTTGACAACTTTTTTCTGGACAACAAGGCAGAGAATGAAGCCTGCCAGTTGGTTCTGATAATTAATTCAGTGGTTTTGAAATATTACTTTCTTCCCCAGTGACTGAAAGTAGATAGGTATGATCTTTTATGTACTACCATAACTGTGGAATAATGGTAGATAAGGGTTAAACATGTGTTTCTAGATATCTTTATTTCCACTAACTTATAAGAATTTATTTGTATATTTATCTTACAGCGAAGACCTAGTCTTAAGAGACTGGAAGTATCAGTTTAGTATTCTAATATGTAAAACACAAGATAACATAAAACCAGGATGTTGCTGAAGGTTTTCCAAGCTGTAGCACAAAGTTGTAACAACTATAAAGGGAATGATTTAAGAGCAACGTCACAGTGAGTTTCTTTTAATAATTGGATGACAACAAGAGGTAGTACAAATGCAGTCATTACTTAGACATACTTTGGTATTGGAAGCCTATATGGGGAAGTCTTCTGTGGCAATTCTGTTGTGTTGCAAACCTGAGTCTGCCTGCAGTCTGATGGGAATAGGAGGGAATGAGAGAAGTGGTCCTTTGAGTATTCCTCTTGTAGAAACTTACATTTGTCACAGACCTCACCTCATACAGAACAAAAGTCTTTCTTGACTTAACCACTTGAAAGGAAGTCTTCAAATCAGTTCATGCTCTCAATCAAGCTAATAGGTATAGTCTATACATAGAAACAAACTTTGTAAAACAATAAAGCTATTATTTCACAATTAAATGAGAAGAAGACAGAAAGAAAAAATATTTTTATTTGTAAATGTATTTTGGGCAGCACTTAGGTGGTGTTATGATTCACTTAGGTGAGTCACATCTATTTGGATTAAATAGAGAAGAAAAGGGAACTTCTGTCAAAGTAATAAGAGGAAGAACTTGTGTTCAAATGGAGTTAGCTCTGCAGGATCCATAGGAAAAGTTTTGAGGTTAGAGATTGCAGAACGTATTAACCCTACCAAGGTGCAGAGATTCCTTCACAGGGGCTATACAGCCACACTCGGCTCATCTTTGATTATGTGTTTGCAGAAACAGCTCCTCTCCATACCAATATTGGCATGGTCACATAGGATCATCTCATTGAATTCTGAGCCTTCTTGCAGCCTAGATAGCAGGAGGGAGGTCTCAGGCTGGATCTGCAACAGTTCTCTTAGGTTTGGAAAATTTAGCATTGGTTCAAAATTCGTCATTTATGGTACCAGTTATATGAGTGGTTAAGGTATCCAGTTTCTCTAGAGACTACTGGGATAGACTCTTCCAGTTTACCCGATATATAAATGTCACAGACAAGCTAACTCTGAAACTCAGTCTTAAGGCTACATTAGCAAGGATAACTAATGCAATGGGAATGTGCTGGAATGTGGATCTTCTGTTTTGGAGACTCATGCTGATGGTATGATGGTGGTGCTCTATTACTCTACCCTTCAGTACCAATGTATTCAAAGGGAGTTAGTGTTATCTTCAGCACACAGTCATAGAGTGATAGAATAGTTTGGGTTGAAAGGAACATTTAAAGGTCAGTTTCTCAGTGTAGGTGCACCCTTCTGCCTAATGACAGGACAGGCTAATTTCACAAAAATGTGAATTATTGATTTCTTTGAAATATATGCCTGAGATTTATTCCACACATTGTGTGCATACTTTCAATGTTATGAATTCCTGCACCTTTAGTGATTTAACTGATTATGGTTTGGTTTTTGGTTTTGGGTGGGTTTTTTTTGTGGGTTTTGTGGGCTCTTTGTTTGTTTGGTTTGGGTTTTTTTTTTTTGCTTGGTTTTCTGGATTTGCCCTAGGGAAATTGGTGTTGTTTAATGTTTTGTTAATTTGTATGAGCAAATGCGTCAATACGTAGCTGGGAATGCAGATACATTAAAGTGTTTATTTTACGGAATTTCTTGACATGTTTATTATGAAAGAGGTGTATCCTGAAACTTAGAGAATTAAACATGGGGATAAATGTACGGTACTTTTTTTTTTTTTTTTTTTTTTTGTAGAGTTCATCTTCAGCATTCTCTTACTGCTAACAAAACCTGTAACTAACACATGTATTCT
>NDXB01006366.1:85181-110404 GCA_002631895.1 Agapornis roseicollis | reverse complement strand
ATAATAGAGTTCATACCTAGACAGCCTCACAGGGAATTCACCTGCCTGAGCATGTCTGTTTAGTACCATTATTGATGCCCTAGTAGTTTCTGACACATCTGCAGGTGCTTGAAAGATAAACCACTGAATTTAGGAAAGACCTGTGGCTTTCTTGGTGGCAGCTGGAGAACGGACGGGATTTAATAAGGCAGAGAAAATGCAATAGAAATCAGGGTTTAGAGAACGCAGTCCTGCCTACAGTATCTAAAATGTATCTACTTATGAGACTGGGAATCTAAATCGTGTCTAGAGTGGTCTCTACTTTCTCATGCAGCTAACATTGACANAATAATAGAGTTCATACCTAGACAGCCTCACAGGGAATTCACCTGCCTGAGCATGTCTGTTTAGCACCATTATTGATGCCGTAGTAGTTTCTGACATATCTGTAGGTGCTTGAAAGATAAACCACTGAATTTAGGAAAGACCTGTGGCTTTCTTGGTGGCAGCTGGAGAACGGACGGGATTTAATAAGGCAGAGAAAATGCAATAGAAATCAGGGTTTAGAGAACGCAGTCCTGCCTACAGTATCTAAAATGTATCTACTTACGAGACTGGGAATCTAAATCGTGTCTAGAGTGGTCTCTACTTTCTCATGCGGCTAACACTGATGGTATTGGTGATCTCCACTAACTATGGTAGGGATCCTGTTGCCTAGCTCACGTGTAGATATGTGTATTGGCTTTATTAAATTTAGGTGAAACAAATCCCACCCCATTTACCCTAATCACAGCGCCTTAGGTACATTCCAGTGAGCATATGTAAGTCACCTGGGTTTTGACATACTGTCTGAGATTGCACTTTAGTGTAAATCCCAAAGCCTGGAATTGGATTCTCAAGCAAAGGAGTTAATTTTTCATGTTATCAGAGGCCTCACTGCTATAGGAATGCCTTAAGGAAGCTAAAGCTACTTATGGCCCATATATTAGCAGCAGTCAAAAATTATGACAGGTAACACCTCTAGTTATTCAGCTAGATCAAAGAAAGCCAATATTAAGAGCCCTGCTCTGCTTTGAAAGATTGTGAACATGGATGTAGGTCTTCTAAGAAAAGTGCCTNTGACATACTGTCTGAGATTGCACTTTAGTGTAAATCCCAAAGCCTGGAATTGGATTCTCAAGCAAAGGAGTTAATTTTTCATGTTATCAGAGGCCTCACTGCTATAGGAATGCCTTAAGGAAGCTAAAGCTACTTATGGCCCATATATTAGCAGCAATCAAAAATTATGATAGGTAACACCTCTAGTTATTCAGCTAGATCAAAGAAAGCCAATATTAAGAACCCTGCTCTGCTTTGAAAGATTGTGAACATGGATGTAGGTCTTCTAAGAAAAGTGCCTAAATATTGTCAATGGGAAGTGCAACCATTCCAATCTGAAAAACAACAAAATGCTTGGGTTTACATGCCTTCAGATGTAAGAGATGTTAAATGCTTAATACAAATCAATTGAAATAAAAATATCACAGCTGAAAATAACATTCTCAAGGCTGACCCTGTTGATTCAACTGAATAGCTGGTATTAAAAAAACCCCAAAATTGAATTAAGGGCAATAACAGATTACTTATTCTTTAATATGATAACTGTTACACAACTGTTCATAATGGCCAGTAGTCCAGCAATTCATAGAATCATTGAATCACAGAATAGTTGGGGTTGGAAAGGACCTTAAGATCATCTAGTTCCAATCCCCCTGCCATGGGCAGGAACACCTCACACTAAACCATGCCACCCAAGGCTTCATCCAACCTGGCCTTAAACACCGTCAGGGATGGAGCACACACAACCTCCCTGGGCAACCCATTCCAGCATCTCACCACCCTAACAGGAAAGGATTTCTTCGTTATACCCTATCTAAACTGCCCCTGTTTAAGTTTGAACCTGTTACCCCTTGTCCTGTTACTACAGTCCCTAATGAAGAGTCCCCTTTCAGATACTGGAAGGCTGCTATGAGGTCTCCACGCAGCCTTCTCTTCTCCAGGCTGAAGAGTCCCAACTTTCTCAGCCTGTCTTCATATGAGAGATGCTCCAGTCCCCTGATCATCCTCGTGGCCTCCTCTGGACTTGTTCCAACAGCTCCATGTCCTTTTTATGTTGAGGACACCAGAACTGCACACAATAGTCCAGGTGAGGTCTGACGAGAGTGGAATAGAGGGGCAGGATCACCTCCTTCGACCTGCTGGTCATGCTCCTTTTGATGCAGCCCAGGATACAATTCGTTTTCTCATCGACCNAGGAAAGGATTTCTTCGTTATACCCTATCTAAACTGCCCCTGTTTAAGTTTGAACCTGTTACCCCTTGTCCTGTTACTACAGTCCCTAATGAAGAGTCCCCTTTCAGATACTGGAAGGCTGCTATGAGGTCTCCACGCAGCCTTCTCTTCTCCAGGCTGAAGAGTCCCAACTTTCTCAGCCTGTCTTCATATGAGAGATGCTCCAGTCCCCTGATCATCCTCGTGGCCTCCTCTGGACTTGTTCCAACAGCTCCATGTCCTTTTTATGTTGAGGACACCAGAACTGCACACAATAGTCCAGGTGAGGTCTGACGAGAGTGGAATAGAGGGGCAGGATCACCTCCTTCGACCTGCTGGTCATGCTCCTTTTGATGCAGCCCAGGATACAATTCGTTTTCTCATCGACCACCACCCCCAAGTCCTTCTCCACAGGGCTGCTCTGAATCTCTTCTCTGCCCAATCTGTAGCTGTGCCTGGGATTGCTCTGACCCTGGTATAGGACCTTGCAGTTGTCATGGTTAAACTTCATAATAAATCCTTGGCATCATGAGCAAAATCACGCATGAATTGGGGAATTCTATTTCAGGTAGTTCATTGCTGGTTTATGACTGCACAGGGCAGTCCCTGATCTCTTCCAGAGGCCGCCTTTCAGCCTTGCAAGTCTATCTTCCTCCTTCCAGTTATGTTCAACTCTTATTTTGAAAGACTTGTAAGTTTAGGAACTGTATTGCAGGGAGAGAAGGAAGAGTGGAGATTGCATCACACTTTTGATTTATGCACCAGATATCCACTAAATACTCCTTTGGATCTACCAGCTATAGAACTTCTGATTATTTTCCTATTCTGCATATACTAAATGTGATGTTATTCTCAAAGTAACAGACTTGCATGTAAAAGCAGGAGGATATTAACAATTGCATGAGTATCAGAGCACAGGAAATGTTAATGCTTCCATTTTTCATTCTTTTATATTCTTCTAATTACGAAGTTTGTCCCAGCAGTATTAGTCGCTGATATTTAGTGCTAATTTATCTAGGCAGCAGTGTATAACAGAAGATACAATCTTCAAATTATTTTAGTAGCATGCATTCATAACTACCTTGCAGAAATAAATTAATAGATTAAGTGGGAGTGGGCACTACATATGAACTTAAATCATGTATTAAAATCTTTCAAGTGTTTCAATTTCAGAATTTCATCTTTACATTGACCACTGGGATTTTATGTCACTTCTATATTTATATCATAGGTAAAATGGCATTGATAAGACTAATTTTTCATGTAGTATGTGTCAATAGAGTAAAAGAAAATATGTTAAATTCTACTGAGTTGCACTTTATTCTTTTTAATGAAAGCAAATCATTAAAATGCTGAGCAGAAATGCTTCATGAAATCAGAAAACCTTTAGTGTGAAGATTTAAAAACATACCTGTTAAATAAAAATAAATGAAGAAATGGTTAATGATCTGTATATGTGCTGGGCTCAACTTGTTCAAAAGTGAGTAACTGTGCTTTACTGATGCCAGATGGCATAGTGCATTGTGGAAACTGGAAAGAAATAGATTAAGAAAAAAATAAATGTGGGGAGCTTTTTTTTCTGGCTTTTGGTATAATTCTGTGCTGTGGAGTGCTGAACTAGGATCACCCAGTGCTTACAGTGGAATAAATCAGGGTGATTGGCATATTCTGTGTAACATCAAGCAGAGTGTCACATGATGTTAAATGCGATTACAGTATTTTAAAGAAAGATTAATAAGGCAGTTGTGAATAGGAGAGCACACTCTCCAAGGTTTTCTTAGGTTATTTTTTCCTTTACAGTAATGTCACAAATGTTTCTAGGTGCCTTTTGCAATCCCACTGGAAAATTTGCAAATCACTCTGTCTAAATCAACAGACAAGCCATGACTAAGATTATTTTTTAAAATGTCCCATGAGTAATACTGAATCACTCTACATCATCCAGCTATTAGAGAAAGTGGTTGGTATTCTTGGGTGAGAATTTATCATCTTGTTCCGTGTGCCTTAGAATTTATTCAAGTCACCAAGCTGAGGCAGAATTTAATCATAACCAGCCATCTGACCTAGCTACATGTATCATGAATGGTTTGAGTCGTTTTTATTTCCTTAGGAAGTAGTGGAGGCATTACACACTTTTGAATGAGAAGAGAGATTTGAAAGTTAGCTGTATAACCTGATGAGAGAGACTGTGACACTTCTCAGAATGAAATAGCAGAAGGTTACTGCTTTCAGATGGTCTATTTTCAAATAATGCTTGTTATTTATAATGTTATGCAGCATTCATACACACATGGTATTTAAGGTCTCTGGTCTAGGATCAGTAATCAATTACACTTTTGCTGCCCTGACATGGAGATTAATGTGACTACCTTTGTATCCTAGACAAAGCACTGAAATTACTAATGTCTTTCAGTAGATGTGCTTCTGTGATTACATGCTTGCAGGTGCTTGGGGAACAGCTTTTTAAAATACTGGGTGCATTTTCATAGTAACTCACAATTGTGAAAATTTATAAACAGAATCTGTTCCTTTGATGTTTCTAGTGCTACTGACTCACACATCTTATCAGACTTAATTTATAAAGGAACCCTGAAGTATGAAACGGAACTAACTTGGTGCTCAGCTCATTCACTGTGGTGCGTATTCAGTCCTGTTGAGTTTTGTATATGTATTTTTCAGGAGGTAGTAAAAACTCTGCATTCACTGAAAGAATTACTTATTTCATCAAATATGGGTATTTAAGCTATACAGTGTTCTATTTAATGAGCTATTATAGAAAACACCTTTGTTTCATTGGGGGATGACTTCTGTGGTCCCTGGAGACGTGAAATCAACTTCCCTTGACAATATTTATAAATCTGGGGTTTTTTGTTTGGTTGGTTGGTTGTTTTTTGTTTGTTTTGAGTTTTTTGTTTGTTTTTCACTCCCATCTACAAGTAGGACAGAAATTGTATTTTTATTGTGATAAAAAATGCAATACCGATAACATTTTGGCATTTACTTTGGTTTTTTTTCTACTGGATATGTAGAATCACAAATATGATTTTTTTATCATTCCTTTCAATACCAAAAAAGTTGAAAACATTTTCAGAAAACATTCCTGAAAATATGAAGACTCTCCAAGCATCTTCTCACCAGCAGAAATCCTCCTCTCATTCATCCCAGAGGGTTAGTCGTGTTGAGTGAGCACGCACTTGCTGTTTGCTCATGTTCATTGTGCATACTTGGGCATCGTTTGTGTATGTCAGGTGCATCCTACAGCAGATACAATCTTTTCATTTCCCTGAGCTGTTTTTTGTAGCCCTCGTTGCAGGATGTCAGGTTATCAAAGGCACATTAGAAAAAAACATCTCCTTCCTGATTACAGGAACCTCTTAGATCTTTTCAAACAATCTTCAGAGCATCCCTTTGAAATGAGGTGGTGCTGTAATCACTGCTCACACATGAGGAAATAAGGCACAGAGACTACAATAAATAATCTTTGACAGAAGAGTTTGAGGATGTCTGGGGCTGAGCACTTTTATTTAGTACTGTCTTATTGTGGTTTTATATCAACTGTGGTCATAGCTATTTTGATTTATTAAATAATGAATGAGATCTCAAGCTCTCATACTTGGTGTAATAAGGATGCGGAAAGACATCTAGATGGAGTACTGGGTGCCCAACATCCTCTCTCAAGTCTATAGCACAAAAAGCTCTACAAGGAACAGTCAGTCCCACGTGGCCACCTCTGACCATCTGATGTAGGTGCCTGAGCCATATACCTTCAGCTAGTGGAGAAGGATCTGTATCATTGTCATTATCTTTAAAGAGGAGACTTGTTCAACGTCATACAGGGGTTACACAGCATTGTTACAGATGGCATCTAGTTCTCAGATCTGAAGAGCAGAAACCACCCCAAACCGTATGATCAGCTTTTCTTCTGAAGTCTCCTCTGTGATTTGTTATACACTTTCTAACTTTTTTGACAGCAGAAATAAGGAGAGCCATATGGTTGATGTGGTAGACAAGTATCACTGACATTCTCAGATTAGTCTGTTCTTTATGTAATTTAATGGAGAAAAGAGTATCTGATCATGTAATTACATATTGAATCCTAACACACAGATGATTCATTAACATTGCTTGGGCAGGATTAGTCTTCTCATCTCCTGATTTTTAAATAGTGGACTTGAAATTTCAGCATCTTTTTGTGTGTATTTTAACATTCTAAATGTCCAAGTTTGAAAATACGAGTATGTTGAAACTCTGTGGATTCTTCTTCCTTCCCCTTGATGCATCATCTGTGGTGTTTGAGGGTTTTTTTACAGCAGGCTTGTCTATCAGGTTTTTCTTAGCATGAGGAGAATGCCATTTCTGTACAGACTTTTCCTCCAGAAGATGGTGGAGAGCTAAACTGACAACAGAGTGGTGTTTACAGAGACTTCACTCAGGCACTTACCTGTTGTGCCAGGTTAGGAGGTTCTCCTTAGTTTATATAGCTGAAGAACAACAGACCATGCTGGAGAGATAAGCAAAGAATGAAAACCTTCCCGAATAACAGAGTTGAATTTATGACAAAGCGCTCTTTCAGCATCATAACCCCACCTGCACCCATTTTCTCAGGCCCCATAATATGATCCTTTTTTCTCATTTGTGTGATACGCTTCATAAATATTCATGCCTATGTCTTTTGTCCTGTTCTCTACAAGTCTTTTGCAAGCTGTTTTCTTATATCCCTGTTTATACTCTCTTCCCACTGCCGTTTTGCATTCCCTTCCTTCCTGTCTGTTCTTTCTATGCTACGTATTTATTTTTTTGACATTCCATATTCTTCTGAGCTCTTGTTTGAAGGGCTTCTTTATCCTCTTTCTTGCTGTGTCAAGGGATAGTACAGAGTCTTCCTTCTGCAGTTTGAGGAAAGTACTAGTGACTCCCAACAAGCAGGAGGAGTGCCTAACCCTAACCCTGAGTTTGCCCACAGACTCAGAACATTATACTCCATAGGTAAGTGCTGATGGACTAGCACTACTAGAGATAATTTTGTCTTCCAGATAACAGTGTTTGTTGTGCGCTGCATATTGGCAAAGTCAACAGAATGAGGAGGGTGGTGCTTGTGTGTGTGTTTGGCTATGCTTATGCTTATACTTTGCATAAACAGTACCTTAAAACATTGCCATTGCATCGTTTAGTGATCATAAATGGTACAACACACAGAGGGATGTTTTTCCAAGGTGGCATTGCCTTTTTATTAACTTTTATGAACCTTTAGGCTGGTACTTGTTATAGCAACATCTCCAGTCTGAGATTTGTTTAAAAAGCCATCTATTGATCTGAGTGAAACTCAAATGTATTCTCTCTTTCCACCTGAGCTGTTTCTCATATTATTTCAACATCTTCCTACTTTCATGAAGAAATAGCTTAGATCTGAAGAACTGGGATAAAAATAGTTTCAGGTAACATCAGCCTTTGAATAAAAAAAAGAAGCTGTTTTGTTACTGTGCATGGTATCTATGTGGGTGCAGTTCTGGTCTCTCAGCTGCAGAAAAAATGTAGTAGCATTAAGTAAAGAATGGAATGGATTTTGCATGCAGTAAGATGAAGTTCTTCAGCTTGAAAAGGAGGAGTTGTAGGAGGGTTTTGATAAAGTTAGGGATGATCAGGAGAGGAGAAGAGAGCATAAACAAGAAAGCATTATACTTCTGTGTAAGGCCATAGTGATTTTGCATCAGAAGGAAGGAGCAACTTCTGTGTGAAGAGACTTTAAATAAGAAAGAATTCTGCAGTTTAGAAGGGAAATGACAGGAGAAATTGAGTAAAGTTTGTAAAATCATGAATGTCATGGAGAGGGTGAAGAGAAATAATTATTTGCTATTTCTCAGAGTACAAGAGCAAGGAGATAGCCAGTGAAATGATCAAGCAGTAGCTTCAAGACAAATGAAGGGAAGTAGTTCTTCATGATGTGCATAATTAAATTGCAGGACTCATTGCTGCAGAGTGTTGTGGAGGCTTAAAGTCTGAATGGGTTCAAAAGCATTTAGACAAATTCATGACAGATACTTCCATCTAGGGCTATTAAACACGATGATGGGAACTGGGAATCCTTAAACCACATTTTACAGTAAGATGAAAGGTTGCTGGAGGGTTGGGCAAAGGTAATGTAGGACTGCTGTATGAAATAGCATGGCATATTCTTTTCCTAAGCATCCAATGCCAGCTGCTGCTAGGGTTGGAAAAGTAATAGGGAAGGAATGCCTGCTCTCCCCTGCTTGCACTTTCCCCTCAGGTAGTTATGTACATTGATGAGATCCTCCTGAGCCTCCTCTCCTCTAGGCTAAACAGTCCCAGCTCTCTCAGCCTTTCCTCACAGGAGAGATGCTCCAGACCCTTTGTCACTTTTGAGACCCTTTGCTTGACTGAATCTAGTACCTGACCCAGTACTTCAGGTGTGGCTGTACTAGCGCTGAGTGAGTGGAGTTCATACTGTGCTTTGGGGGCTTAGAATGCAGCAGAGCTCACGATGGGTTAAGCAGCCAGCTCTCAGAGTATATCTGTCCATGGTTGGGGCAAGTCAAGGAGCATTTCAGCAAAGCAGAGTTACTTTTTTTTTTTTTGTAGTATTTGGTATCTATGGTGGAGGCTTTAGGAGAATGGATGCTTGTGCATTGCTGCTTGAGTGTTAGCTGCTATCTGAAACTCCTAGAGCATCTGAATTTCACTTGATATTCTGAAGCTGTCATTTCAGGAGCTGCTGATTACCTACAGTTTATGCAACAATATTTTATTTGATTTTACCCTACAGAATTACCTACGTGTTTACAAGCATCAGACCAGGTACCAGTAGAATGAGTTTGGAAAATGGAAGTAAAATTTTCAAGCACAAGGTTAAACTGGGTTCTAATTGTTTTCCACAATAAGACTTTGATAAATCTAGTTAGTGATGCTTTTCCTCCTGTAAAAACCTCCTGTAAAAAAGTAAGTGTTTATCCCTGTACAATGTGATCCTGTAAGCTACTTGTGTGAAGCTGCAATGGATGATTCATTGGGCTGAATTAATTTATGCTTTGCCACCCTCAAATAGAAAAGATATTGTGCAAAGAGGAACATTTAGACTAAATGTGTTTGAGAAATGAATTGCATACTAGTAATTGGTTTTAGTTCTTAAAAGTATCTGAATGGATTTTTGACATTTTGAAATGTTGCAAAAGTCCATCATTTGTATAATAACTTTTCATTGTTGAGGAAGGCTCGTGGATGTTTTTCCCTGTGGGATTTTGTGGTTTTTTCATCTTTCATCAAGTGATGAAGGATGCTTAATATTTCTGGGAAGGAATTAAAAAAAACAAAGCTGTGATTCACATTGGAGAGCTTCAAAGCCATGAGAAACTGGAGTCTAAAATAGCCTACTAGAGAGAAAATATGTATGTTACTTTTACATTACATTTGTATTATCAGCTTTTAGTGTTTGTTATACAGTGAGAACCAAAAAGCTAAACTGAAGTATGAGATTATAAACCGAAAGCAACTCAATTGTAGTAACTAGATAACACTTGGCTGTGGTTTTATAGTAATGCATGGTGTAGAGTCTCCTGACTAACATGATTTTTGTAGTTTCTCCGAATCTGGAAACAGAATGTAAAGATGCCACCTGATAACTTCAAAAAATTCTGGGACTTCCTCAAGGCCTGGGTTTTCTGTCTTACAAGTTACTGTAAATATAAATGCCATTCAAGCAAGGAAATCTAATTAGTTTTTTTGCTTGTACAGGAAAAATTAATTGGTGACATCCATGGCATACTTTTTCTCCTTTCCTGCAAGCTCTCCTTGTTGTTGGGAAGACTTGATCATTATCTCTCTGCAAGGAGTTTTGAGGCTGGTATTGCTCTGGATGTCCTGTCCTTTTTGGTTATTGCTTAGAGCATGATAAACCACTGGTACAGAATCAAGACATACTAAATATGTGTGCAAGTCCCAGCATGACAATTCTGAGCTTATGATGCAGTAAACACTTAGGATTGGTTGCCAAGCAGTCGACTAGTATAAGGCAGGTGAAAAAAAATACATTAAAAACTACTTCTGTTATTACTTGCAGCAATTTCTTTTTCTCTAGATTTCTTGCTTCATGAAAAAGGGATCTTCCGAGCATTTGTAACACCATGTTTTATGAGACATGATTGTTACTATCTTTTATATAAGAACTAAGAGTTACTAAATGTCAGCAGATGACAAGTTCAACATAAACATAAGATAGTTCACATGAATTAAACGAAGTGGTGAAGCTTCTTACCAGAGGATGTTACTGTATGCTAAAAGTCTTCATGTGTTGAAAAAGACAAGTTTATGGAAGGTTATTAAACACAAAGACACCACCATCTCTGGCTCAGGAAATTTCTACTGAAATTTGACATGCTAAGGAAAAAGCATTACCAGCTTGGCCTATTTGTATCATCTGTTTTAAATCTCTGTTACTGGACACTGTCAGAAACAGGATAGCAGATTAAAAACCTTTATTTACTTGGGTTTTTTGCATCTATTTACTGATTTATTTTTCCATATCATTGAGTTGTGCATGGAACATTCCCAGGGTAGAGTCTTTGGTGCTGCTTCACATACTCAGTTCAAAAGTTTCATCACTGCTATTTCAGTTTCCTTTTACTGATTTCAAATACAGAGTTTAAAGTGGGAACAGCAAAATTTCACCTTGTTCTAAGGATGTTTCTGATTTGTTCTTTTCTGCCTTTATCTGTTTCTCTATGACATTGGGGTCTGATGGGTTACTCTAAAAATAGTCCTCTTTCTTGTTCGTGAACTCTACTCCACAGGGCTCGGTAGCATCTTCCTGTATTGAGTAAAGGATTCTCTTTCATGCCTGGTTCTCCTGCTAAGTTTGCAATAAGAGTTGCCTCTTCCTCCATACAGCCACTGGTTTTTAACCATAACCTAATTTTATGTTGATTCTGTTCTTCCCTTTAAGCGTCTAAGAGTTCAATTCAAGCAAGGCTGATAGATGTGAAGTGGGGCCTAGAAGGAATTTAAGTTTCAGTCTAATTGTGTCATGCTAACATTTGCCAAATTTCCATTAAGCCCCAAATCCATAAGCACTTGTAGGTAATGTAGCTCCAGTTAGATTCCCTCGGTGCCCGGAAGTCCGCTTGTGCATACCTCCAGCAATGCAAGCAGTCATAGCAGAGAGGTCTGTACATCATACAGAGATTTGAATATTTTTTGAATATCCTGCTCTCTGAAGAACCTCTGAAGTGTTTACAGATCACCCTACATACAAGCAACAGAGTTAACGATGTGCAGAGTGTGTTCACCATGGCTTCATGAGAAGCAGAGACACTTGTGTAAGGGTCTCAACATAGTACTCGCAGTCAGAAGTTCAAGTGCTTAGGGTTTGTAAAATGAGGGGGAACAGTTGCACATTCCCATTTCCTGGTCCAAAGCCATTGGATGATAAATAAGGCCGAGCAGTTCAGGAGCAAGAACTCCCCTCACTTCTGAGAGTGCCTGGTCTCCTACCAAGTACTGCTCCCTGATTTTATCCCTCTGTTATTATGTCTTGCATACCTTTCTGTCTTAGGAACAGAAGGCACCTTGTTCTCTCCCTCCGTGCCTGTGCTTATCTTAGGGGTTTTGCGTATGTGTGTGTGTGTATGTTTCTAAGATAAGATGCTGTTGGTACTCTGTTAAATCATCTTTGGAGTACAGGGTGGAGAAAGTCCCATGTATCTGCATTAACATACACGTCATCAGCTGCAAGTGGGCTCTATTTAATCTTTACCCAGGTTTCTAGTCCTGTATTTACTAATAAAGTAAATGTCAAAATAAGGGAGAGAGAACAATACTCTTCCTTAAGATCTATGACTTTGATATCCTGAAATCACAGCAGTGTATACTCTTAGCCAAAAATCTCGGTATATATTGCTCTGTTTCTCAGAATAAGAACTGTTGCATTACTGTAGTTAACTTTGGTTAACTCGTAGCCAATTCATAGTATTAAATGATCATTAGGTCTGGTATTAACCATAAATGCTGGTTTAGGTTTATTTGTTTCTAATTGCAGTGTTTCTTTACTTTTACTTTGACAGAGACCTACCCTGCAGCTGACTGCTGTGGAATAACAGTCATATAAAATGCTTTCTGAATTTGGAGGAAGTTCGTCTTCTGATCTCTAGCTAATATTTCCTTTGCTCTGTTCATCTTGCCTGATAAATAGAAACCATCTCAATCACACAGATCTTGTGTGATTTCATTATGTTCAGTCTGCTTTCTTAAAGAACATTCCCATAGTTTACCCTTTCTGTCTTACAGCTGAAAAAACTTTTAAAGCCCCATCTAACTTGAGCAATTGCTTTTTACCAAAAACCCTTTTCCTTTTTATAAAGTGGATGAAGTTCCCTGAAGAAACTGCAGGACTTGAGGAAGCACACATTATTCAAATGCTTGGTGAGAAGAAGCAGGTCTTCAGGGCATTGAAGTATTACGAATAAAAAGGGAAAATTACAGTGCTTCATTTCTTCCAAGCTGCTGTGCTTTATTACTCATTCTGAGAAGTCCTGCCTATGTACCCTTCCTGGCTCTGAGATATGCAACAAGAATGCATTGGTTTTATAGGTAAATTTACCCTAACATATATATCTATGTCTACATCTCTCTCTCTCTCTCTCTATATATATATATATAAATATATATATATATCTAAAATGTTACAAAACCAGCTTCTCACAAAGGAACACACATGCCAAAATTAATTTGCAGATACTGTGTTTGAAACAAAACAATTAAATTTTGAGAGTTCTAAATAATCAGTAGTCCTAGTCAAGGCAGGTGGTAGTTCTAATAAATATCTCATTTGCACAAAATAGTTTGAGTCAAATCAGTTTGTACAGTCATTTTCAAGTACTGTACATTTTACCGTATTATTTAGTTGAACATCATTTTACATGATTTCTTTTTCTATTCATATTCTACCTTAATGCTTATTACTAATAAAATGACTTGTAACTCCAAATTCTGCCAAATCTAGAGGTGATTTATAAACCAGTTTATGTTTCAAATGGATGAACTAGGTCTAAACCCCTGAAAAATTAGAAACCAGAACAACAAAACCAAAACTCGACTGTGGTAAGGCTGTTCCACTCAATAAATTCTCCTTTAAAAACTCAAGGTAAATTTTTGTTTCTTATCTTGGTCAGTAACTGTTTCTACATTTTCTTGTAATTTGAGTTTCAGGAGGCTTTTCTTTTTGAAAACTGTTTCCTACCTCAACACAAGTACAGAGAGAATGAGGAGGTACAAAAATGAGGCCAGCACACAAAATGTTCTGCAAATCTCAGATCTCAGGAGGGAAGTCTATAGTTGGACCATGGATGGAGCAGGTACATTGTCAGAATATGTCACAGGTACTACTGCTGTAATGAAACTACAGAATATGTTTTTGGAGTGTGTTGCAACAGGATCTCTCAAGTCAAACTTTGCTGTAATTATGAGGCAGATCGATAAGCAGTTATCCCCTTGGATTAGAGTAAATTTCCTATAGTTCTGCAATGTAGCTAGGATTTCCTATATATCATGGTTATTACAAAACAAAAAAAAACAACCTTAGACTAATTTGACTTTATGTAGTTTTATCTAATAGGCCCAGAGATCTGTNTATGAGGCAGATCGATAAGCAGTGTTATCCCCGTGGATTAGAGACCCTAAATTTCCTATAGTTCTGCAATGTAGCTAGGATTTCCTATCTATCGTGGTTATTACAAAACAGAAACCAACTCAGACTAATTTGACTTCATGTAGTTTTATCTAATAGGCCCAGAGATCTGTAGAATGATGTCTGTTTAAGCTGAGGTAAATATGAAAGGCATTTTTCTTTGAACCAACAAATAAAATTCAATTGCAGTGAAGCCTTTTATATACACTTGAGAGTCTGCTTGGGTGATAACATTATTCAGCTCCACCAGGGAAGGTGCAAAGTGTATCTCTGAGAAGCTGACTTAGACTCTCATTCCTGTGTACTGTGGTGGGCAGTTTAAGCGAATTGCTTCTTAATTACAGGGTTGTCCTTGATAACAGTGAGAAAAAATAGGTTTGGACAGTATCGATTCCAAGCACTTCTGTTCCTCTTTGGGGACATTCCCAGCCAGCAAAACATTCACTGATGGTCAGATAAAACAGCTTAAGTTCACCCCATGCTTAATTTAATCAATAGGAGCCTATTTACATTGCAGAATGTTGGCAATGTTAATTTAGCCCTGGGAAGTCATCATCATGTGTCTCTGAGGTAGAACAGAAAACAAGTTTTGGTTAAATGTGTACAAGCCTATCCAAGTATTTTGAATTTTCCCCAGTTGTTTTTTAAAAGAGTGTAGTTCTTTCATAATATTAATTTTGGCGAGTTTCACCCATCCTTTCTTAGGTGCATACAATCATTTGTTTTGAAACTTCTTAATTTTCAGCAAGAGCTATACGTTATCCCTCCTGTATCACTGGTTGTACCAGAAACAGCCACTGTGGGCTAATGCTGGGTTTGGGTTTGCAAAGCCTTTGATGCAAAATTTCACATTCAGAATATTTACCAATGTTACAGACCCTGTTAGATAAAAGAGTAATAGTGTAACTTCTTAGGAAGAAATAGGGATAAGGTGAGATTAAGTGCTTTGCGCCCTTCCATAGTGTGGTCCAGACATAAAGCTCCACGATGAACAGCGCTAAAGAGCTTAACATAGATCGTCTATCAGTCTAACTATAAAAGGTCATCTGTGTAGTACATTTTCTAATTGTCTGAAGTGAATGATTCAAGTTCAGAATAAACAATAATGCAGGTGTTTGGGGCTTTTGTTTGCTTGTTTGTTTTTTTAAAAACCTGTTCAGCCTGGAGAAGAGAAGGCTCTGGGGAGACATTTGAGCAGCCTTCCAGTACCTGAAGGGGGCCTACAAGAAATCCAGAGAGGGACTCTATTTTTATAAAAGTCCATAGAGACAAGAAAGGAGAATGGCTTTAAACTGACAGAGGGGAGATTTAGATTAGATATGAGGAAGAAATTCTTCACTATGAGGGTGGTGAGGACCTGGCACAGGTTGTCCAGAGAAGCTGTGGCTGCCCCATCCCTGGTTGAATGGGGCTTTGAGCAATTTGGTCTTGTAGAAGGCAGCCCTGTCCATGGCAGGAGGGTTGGAACCAGATGATCTTTAAGGTCACTTCTAACCCAGACCATTCTGTGATTCTATGTAAAAACCAACAAACACGCCAACTACAAATGAATAAAGATTTTCATACAGGTGCATCTGATGCTCAAGCTGTGTTGTCCAATTTTGGCTTTTGGGTTTCTTTTTTTGCAGTCTGCGTTTTCTCAGTTGTGAACTTTTTAATTTGCTACAGTAACAACATAGTATAGAAAGCGAAACGTTTTTAGATTGCATTTTGGGGACTTGAAATTCCCTCATCATATTACTGTTACTTTTATATATGCTTTGGCAGCAAGTCCATTAGCAAAACAAACAAGGACTAGAGGAGGGAGCTGGTGAAATGAATACAGAATACAAGCTGAAACAGGTAAGACAAGACTGCAGCCCAATCAGTGGGCTGACAGTGCCTGAGCAAGGATCTCTTAGCACTTGAGCAATCCTTTAGAGGTGAGAAAACCAGTGAGCTAATAATAATTATTCTAAGCATAAAATTGCCATAATCCTAAAATTTTGTTCTGAAAAGCAGGGAAAACATGGAAGAAAAAGATCTGTGGCTAGATGGGGGATATTGCAAGTAGAGATGATTGTATTTTTGGAACGTAAAGAAAACTTGTTCTCAGCAGTATCCCAGTAGTGACCATCAGAGCTCCTGTCATGGACAGATAATATGGATCAGTGTCAAGAATCAAATGAAGGTTGATTTGGCTGTAGTGCAGATCACATCCCTGGTGTCAAGATGCAGTACAGGTTGGCATTTATGAGACTTCCTTCATAACTATTTCCAGCATCTCATGTGATGAGAGAGGATATAAGAAAGCAAAAGGATCAGTTGTTGTAGGCTTGTGCCTATAAAAGAGAATAGTAGAATAAAATAATAAAATTGGTTATAAAAAAAAAGAGGGGGGGGGGGGAAGAAAAATACTCCTTCTGTTGTGGTCTTTTTCCACATCTTTTTTTCTAACCAAAAAAACCCTTTGTAATGGGGTTTGTNCAAAAAAAAAAAAAAAAAAAAAAAAAATGGTGTTAAAAAAAAAAGGGGGGGGGGGGGAAGAAAAATACTCCTTCTGTTGTGGTCTTTTTCCACATCTTTTTTTCTAACCAAAGAGAGCCTTTGTAGAGCCATGGGGTTTGTTACTAATATTTAAATTCCTACAACAAAATATATCTTGCATACCAGTAAGGGTTGTTAAAGAAATCGTAATTGAGTGGTGTCATATTGTGTTTGTCTTTCAGTTTTGACCATTCAATTTCACATTATGCATGAAATTTCATCCTATGAAATGAAAATGAACCAGTTTATTTCCACGAGTGATCCATATCAGCATTTTTATTTTATTTTTGTTTACACTATGGGGGTTCGATTAATACTCCTTTTGGCTCTGGTGTGTAAAGTCAGTGCTACATCCCAGCTATGCTACATCCAACTGCATCGCATTTAATAATAACAAAACCTTACAATTACAGAGAAGTGATGTAATTTAAATAATGTGATTTTAAATTAGCTTTCTCAGGCCAAAGGACTTGCTTCTCCAGTTACAAGATGCATAACTGAGAGAAAAATATGATATTTAAAATGTTCTTTATATGTAATTTTTGTAATGAAGTCTTGCATTGCAAACATAAATGAGCATTAACTAGAAATTTGGATTCTGAATGGCACTGCATGCTTTAATTAAGCTCTTTGTTAACTGTATTTAAATTTTGTTGGTCTTAGCTCTTTTTTCCCTTATAATTTTGCTTTTTGAAAGAAATTATGCTGTGCTTCTGCTTAAAATACTCATGTACTAACATTCTGATCTTTAACAAATTGGGTTTTTTTTTTTACCTGGTAATGAATACAATAGCAGTCTCTACTGATATTTTCAGGTACTCTGTGTTCTAGTCAAAAGTTTATGTCTTCATTTCAGGATCAAGAATATTGCTTAAACATCTAATACTTTGCTCTTAGAGAAGCACAGGTTTGAAAACCTAGCTATTCCATTTTAGTCTAACATGAAGCTGCGGTTCCTGCAAATGTTTGACTGCAGCAAGGGCAGAAAGGTCCTCCACTTCTCACTGTGTAAATGTGCAAAGTTTAGTTACAGCTGCTTTGACAGGTTTTCTGCAGTGGCTCCTGGTACTGTCCTATGTAAAAACCAAACCATAGTTTTACATTTGTTCTAAGTAACCTCTTATAAGCAGGTGTTAGGATTCACATTTAGAGGGTTGCCTTTCTGGTTAAAATCTTATTTTCAGTTTTTCTCTCCATCCTATTTTTATGTGTCCTCTAAGAGGAAAAAAAGAAATTCTGGATGATAGGGAAGGAAGCTCTTTATATTCTGTCTTGAAAACAAAACCCAAGCCAGTACAGTGCAGAAAGGAAGAAGTATTCTTCTCAGAAAATTGTTTACATAAAACACCTTACTCAGAAAGTGATAAGGAATAACTATTTTTTTTAGCAGCTGGGGAACATCAGAATACAGTCTTCAATTCCCTTACGTGTTTTGTAATGCATATTCCCTTTAAAGTAGCCTTGCCAATGTACCTTAAATATATTTTAGAATTATTTTACCATGAAATTAGTTTTTCTCCATCATTGGCTTAGTTGAATCCTTCTTTTTGATCTATGCTAGGACATTAGGAGTGAAGCCGTGGCTGCACATACTATTTTAGTAGGTTTCCATCAAAATGTGTTCTGCAATAGACCGTACCCATTGAGAGCGGAGGTTATTAGTGTAGCCTGGCTGCTGAGTAACCAGCTTCTCTAGCTCTCACCGTGAGTCTTACTTAATTCACATGCTCTATCCTTCTGCCACTAGGTTGTATTTACATATTTATTAACAGGAGGAAGAGCAAAGAAGAGAATTTCAATCTTGAGAAGTGCAGAAAAGCAGAAGGCTCTTCAGGCTGTCTTCTTGCCCTGTTAGTCATTGCTCAGCCTGATCTAAACTCCAGTCTCTGGAGCTTTATCCCTAGTAAACAACTTGAAAAATATTGCCTGTCTTTGAATCTTACACATTAGAGAATGGAAACAGGTTTTGATTTTTTTGTTGAGGAGGGTTAAATGAAACACTTGGAGGAAATAAATTGGTCTGGGTAGTCTGTTCTGCCTTACTAATATTTCAGTATCCCTATCCCATTTGTGACTTTTTTTCCTGTTCACCTGGAGGTTGTTAATTTTCTTCCCTTTGTTATTATTTTACTTTTTAAGTGTCAACTGACAATAGCTGTGGGAAAACTCTATTTATTGCTTTTGATTTACACAGTGTGTTAAAGTACAACTATACAAAAATCAAGGTGCACTTTTCAATGAGGAAATTCAGGTTACAATTGATCAGTTGAATCTCATGTTAAGGAAAACTTTTTCCTAAATTCTCATGATATTTACTTGCTATTCTGTGGATATTCTGTGATACTTTTAGGTGCAGTGCCTTTTTTCTTTTGTCTTCTTAAACAATAGTTTCAAGGCAACCCAAGGAAGAAGTTACGCAAATCAGTATAGGATGTGATAGCTGGATTTCAGAGGGTTGAGTGCCTCCATACAGTTTTTCTAACTAGTGTTCCTCAGCAGTGAAATGGCATGAGCGACTTTTTCTAGTGTAAGAAAGAGTAAGGCTGCCCTAGTGAGAGCCAGGAACTTGAAGCATAAAGAGAATATGAAAAATTTCTTAAAGGCAGTCCACAGAAGAATCTGATCCATACAGGTAGGAGCCTAATATGGTTTATTCTGTGGTATGTCTAACACTGTGTGAGTATAGTGTAGAGAATATCCATGAGGACCAAGTTTCCCATGACTAGTATTTTAAGTACAGCAAAAGAAACCTCATAATTTTTTAAGAAGTTCTATCTGTTGCCATAGGTAACATCTGGGCAGCACATAGAGAAATCGCCACAGCTCTACAAACATAGAATCATAGAAGAGTTTGGGTTGGAAAGGGCCTTAAGATCATCTAGTTCCAACTCCTCTGCATGGGCAAGCACACCTCACATTAGACCATGGTGCTCAAGGCTCTGTCAAAACATGCTGTGTTCTGCTTTGTCTACACTTTCATCCTCCATTGCAGGCAGAGGGACTGAACAAATGCAGCATGTTATAACAACGTGCATCAAAATTAGCTGGGTTCAAGTGCTTGTAACTGAAGAAAATTATTTATCTGAGCAGCTCTGGGCAGGAAACTAGTAGTTAATACCTAAGTACTGCAGTTTTGTGCTGTATGAAGAACTGGTTAGAGGGTGACACTGATTTGCCTTTTTCTTTCATATCTATTCTTGGAACAGGAAAGTAAATTGACACAAAAAAGGATAAACATTGTAATCTCTACTTATGGATAAAAATGCTGTTAGTGGCAAACAGATACTAGCTAAAAAAATCTACTTTCCATCTGTATTTCAGATGCCTCACTTCAGCAGAATCTACTTACTACCATGATCTGTGTTAGGAGCACATGCACTTCTTGCAGCATTGGTTACAGCCAGGGACCTTCCAGGGTGTGCCTCCCCATGACTCCTCTCTGGGGGCTTACTTGTGTTTCCTTGCCGTGTAGCTGGACCATCCACAGCAAACCAGACCTGTGCATGATCCATTCTGATGGGATGTCACCTGGCACATGGATTCAGAAATTTTAAGAGATACAGACAGCTGGTAGGAGATGTGAACTTGTTCCTTAAATCTGGCAGGCTGCATCTTAACCTGAGTTTAAATATACATGTATTTGTACCCTACAGTTTTAATACCTTGCACAGCATCCATCCCGCATGACTTAATGCTTCAATAATTCCTAAAATAGATTTCCATTTTAACACAGCCTGCTAGCAGAAGGGCACTTTGGCATTTATCCAGCAACTCAAATGTGACATGATGCATGAATGTACAATTTTTTGTAAGAAATGCTCATTGGTATTTTTAGAAGGTGTGCAGATGAAGCCAAAATATTGTCACGTCCGGCCTGTGGAGTACTACTTTCTAGACACCCCTGCCTGTCGTGACTCTTTGTGCTGCAGTGGTGAGCATGGAAATGGCAGTGGTGCCCTGTGTTTGGTTTCTGTGCCCACTGCCTGGGCAGACTCATCCCATGACTGTGCACTTTTGTGAAACTTCTTACACAGGCATCAGGTGTATCTGCTGGTGGGAATTGGCATGCAGGACTGGGATCTTGGATGCTGTGTTGCAGTCATGTAGTCCCCAGTTTGTGTATTCGGGAACATTGTGGATGCATTTTGCTGAGGTTTGGTCTTGCTATTTGAGCAAATACATCAATCCTGCATGTAAATCAGCTCTCAGCTTCCACACTTAATTTTTCACTCAGTTTAAATTGTCTTCCCTAATTGCTCAGGACTGTTTTTCTTACTGTTCTATGGTCCTCTGCTTTCATTTTGCCATTTGTCCAGTAGCTCTGTAGGTCTGACTTCTGCTAGAAAAATGGGTGTCTGGTTTTGAGCTTCAGATTTTTTCCCACCTATCATGTGGAGAAAGAAATGTAGTGGCAGAAGCTGCTCTGCTTTCTCTCAAAAACTAAGTGGTTTCTGGAGTTTGTGGCACTTGCTTTCATCCCCTTCCTCACCTGTTGGCAAAGGGGCAGTGGGTCATGTATCAGCCTGAGAAAGACTGGGCTTTACATTCAGCCCTCTCCAACTGCATGAAGAGGGTTGCATCTCTGTATGTATTGAGGAGCAGTGACTGATGGATATGTGTGTTGCTGCAGTTCCAGAACAGTCTGCTGTTACTCAAGGTGTAAGCTGGGAAGCAGGGCAGCACTTGAGACGCTGCTTTTGGATGGTTGGAAGAGATGCCCAACAAGAGTGTGCACTGCCTAGTGCCTGGCTGCTCCTGCACCCCCTGCAAGGCCATGGCCTCCAGCCCAGTCAGCCAGTTTGTGTTCCAGTGGCTGACACCTTGGTTTAGTGCTGCTGACATCTCAGGTGTGGACCAAAGCCCAGCACAATTTATTTAAAACCTCCAGTATTCCCACCAGGGCATTACCTATATATGCTGACTGCCTCCTTTGCTGCATCTTCTTGTGTGTCATGTCAGCTGCTGCTGTGCATTGAAGGCAGAGAGTCAGCTTAAACCGATTACAAGAAGAACAAAACATCTATAAATACTTGAAATCATCCCTGTGTATGCTTCTTAGCTTCACGGGATAATGTAAAACTAGTAAGATGTTAGTGTTGTTTGGAGCCTGTCTGAACAAATTTACCTGGAGGGAAGAAATGCAAATCTACTTGGATTGCACCCAGGCAGAATGGAACACACCAAAGTATTAGAGTGCCTTGTACTTGAATCATCGAATCGTAGAATGGTTAGGGTCGGAAAGAACCTTAAGATCATGTAACTTGAGCTAACAAGTATTTCTTATTTGCTTTGAAGTTTTGTTTTCTGCTTAATGTAATCTAAGCTATGCAAGCTCACTAAGTGAACACTAACATGTAAGAAGGACATTTATCCAACTTAATACTAATTTGAAATGTATGATTGAAAGTGTTCAGTGACTGGGTGACAGATGGAAGGTGAAATTCAGTTCTTGTATGAAATATTATGGTGTGTATTGAGTTGGGAGAGGAGGAATTATCCTAGCTTTAGATGTGTGGTAGTGAGCTCTTTTATTTCCATTTAAAAATAATCTTGGAGTTATAGCAGGTAGTTTCATAAAAGCATTATTTTTGTACTCAACAGTACTCAAACAGAATATTCAGGATAATTATGTGGAGAATAAAGAACATAGGAAACAACACTGCAGATATCTATGACTTGTATGGTTCTGTCTGCTCCATCTTGAAAAGTAATGAATAGAAGTGCAGAAAGTACAATGCAGAATATGAAAGAAAAATGTATGGAAGTGCTCCTGTACAAACAAATGATTAAATAAACCGGGACTGCTCAATCCTCTCATCATTGGAATGAGAGGATTGAGCAGTTGAAATAACAAGCACAAATGGCAAAGGTTCACAGTGTGATTGTCATTCAGGATGTATGTCTCCCACCAGATCTCAGAGGCAGCAAATGAAGCTAACAGGTGGCAGGTTCAGAACAAAGGGAGATGCTTCATGTGTTGTGTGATCAAGGATATTGTATGTTCCACCTCTAGCAGTGTTCAAGGCCAGGTTGGACAGAGCCTTGGGTGACATGGTTTAGTGTGAGGTGTCCCTGCCCATGGCACAGGGGTTGGAACTTGATGATCTTAGGGTCTTTTCCAGCCCTAATTATTCTATGATTGTATGTTCCAGACATTTAGCTGGGTTTGGAAAACAAAGCGAGATTGAGTAAAATGGATTAAAAATGCATCACAAAACAGAAATATCTCTGTCAGAGCACATAGGTTTGACTCAGAACAGTGCTGGTCTGCATACAACTGGGAGCATACTCCTAAAAAGTGTCTCTGTCTGTCTCACTTTGCCCTTTTGCTGAAGATCCTGGCCTAAAGAACCTTTGGTCTGACTCAGTGAGACTGCTCTTCTATTTTTGCTGTGTGTGGAAGGCTGGAATTCAGAAGAGCAGTGAGGTTGAGTTTGTTCAATTGTAACAGACAGTCCAAACAGATCTTCACAATGCACCAGACAAGGCCAGAGCCTTGTCATCTCCTGCTTCTTTCCTGCTCATTACCAGAAATGAGTCTAAGCTTCCTTCCTTTGTCCTCAGTAAGGTAGTATAATGTAGATCATATTAGACTTGGGTTGGTTTGTTTTGCTTTGTTCTTAATTTTCCATGAAAACCCTGTGCAGGCCTATAACAGGAGCTACAGAAATTAGCACTAATATAAGGGATATGTGTGCAGGCAAGCTTTTCATCACATAAGCTAATGGAAGGAAAGCTTGAACAAGAATGAGGCAGGGTGGGAGAAAGAAAAAATCCACTGACATCTGAAATGAGATGGAAAGTGATTAAAGCAGAGGGGGAAGGGGAAGTCTGATTAAAGGTAAGGAATTCTGATGATGTGACCTTTCATGCCTGCTGTATTTTCAATGACCAATGCAAAGTGAAGGGTTGATTTAAAGGGCAGCACTATGTGAGGGTTGTTGCCACATACCAGTAAAGGCTCAAAATTGAGGAGAAGGCAGTTTTGAATTGTGCACTAAAACAAAGGAGGAACAAAAGTAGGTGTGAGGGACAGGTAGTGTAGTGGCCCTCTTCTTTGTCTAGGCATTGCAGAGCTGGAGAACTGAGTGACATGGGTGTGACAAAACTGCAAATAGGCAATATCCCTTCAGCTGGAAATGTAGCAGTGGTTTCTATAGGGAGTATTACAAAGGCAGCAGTGAAATAGGGACAATTTGCTGTCCGTGCAGATTTCGGAGACTGAAGCTGTAATTCAGCACCAGAAGGTAAGATATGTTTGGTTCCCAAATAAGACATTACAAGCCAGTACTGGCTTGGCTGAGAAGTTCTGCCTCTTGCCTGTTAAATGACATAGAATTGGTTCGAGTTGGAAGGGACTTTAAAGATTATCTGGTTCTAACCCCCCTGCCATGGACAGGAGCACCTTCCACTAGACCAGGGTGCTCAAAGCCCTGTTCAACCTAGAAATTGTCCAGTATGTCCAACTTGGACACACTAGCCACTCCTGGTGGATATACAGCAGCTGTGTGGATTTGCAGAGAAGGGCATGGAGGGCTTTACAGTTGAATGAAAGCTAAAGTGTTTGCTGTAGCACCTTTTAGCTCACACAAACACACACATGCAGGACGACACTAAGCTGGGAGCTTGTGTCAATCATTTGGAAGGAAGAAGGGCTCTGCAGAGAGACCTGGACAGGTTGGAGAGATGGGCAGAGGCCAACAAGATGAAATTTAATAAGTCTAAGTGCCGAGTCCTACATTTTGGCCACAAAAACCCCCTGCAATGTTACAGGTTGGGGTCAGTGTGGCTGGACAGTGTTCAGGCAGAAAGGGACTTGGGGGTATTGGTTGACAGCCAGCTGAACACGAGCCGGCAGTGTGGCCTGGTGGCCAAGAGGGCCAATGGCATTCTGGCCTGTATTAGAAATGGTGTGGCCAGCAGAAACAAGGAGGTTATTCTTCCCCTGTACTCTGTGCTGGTGAGGCCGCACCTTGAGTACTGTGTCCAGTTCTGGGCCCCCCAGTTTAAGAAGGATGTGGAAATGATTGAGCGCGTCCAAAGGAGGGCAACGAGGCTGGTGAGGGGCTTGGAGCACAAGCCCTGTGAAGAGCGATTGAGAGAACTGGAGTTGTTTAGCCTGGAGAAAAGGAGACTCAGAGGTGACCTTATCACTCTGTACAACTTCTTGAAAGGAGGTTGTAGACAGGTGGGGGTTGGTCTCTTTCACCAGACAACAATGGACAGAACGAGAGGACACAGTCTCAAACTGCGCCAGGGAAGGTACAGGTTGGATATTAGGGAGAAGTTTTACACAGAAAGAATAATAAAATATTGGAACGGTCTGCCCAGAGAGGTGGTGGAGTCACCATCCCTGGATGTGTTTAAAAAGAGGCTGGATATGGCACTTGATGACATGGTTTAGTTTAGGTGTAGGGCATGGGTTGGACTTGATAATCTTAGAGGTCCCTTCCGACCTGGGGATTCTGTGATTCTGTGTGATCTCTCTTCTCCCAAGGCCATTATTCTGTGCTGTAAAAACGTTGCAATTTCATGCAGCTGTGGTATCCCTATAATTTCTGTCACCAGGCTCCTCTGGGTGACTTGCAGGATCCCAGTGAGTGTTCTTTGGTGTTTTGTTTGGTGCCAATGCTGGCAGGGGAAGGACATACATCCTCACTGGTCTGTGGGGGCTTGGGATGGGAGCTATGTTTCTTTCTCAGTAAGCTTCGGGGGG
>NDXB01006366.1:23374-85088 GCA_002631895.1 Agapornis roseicollis | reverse complement strand
GTTTGTATTGCGGGGGGGTTGGGGGGGGGGGGGGGATAATGAAATCAAAATCCTGCTTCACTGCCATCACAAGTTTTCCCCTCAACTCATGGCACCTGCTTTCTGTAAATCAGCTGCCTTGTGTGGCAGGGATCCATGACTCAAAACTGGAAGTGGATTTTTAAAGACTGACTTGATCCCTTCCTGGCACAGCATTTTCCTATTGCCTTCTGCATCCTTCACCTATACTCATCTAGCTGGGCTGCAGGCAGGCAGAAGTCCTGGCGTAATCCCTTGCCTGACTGATAATGGCATTTGGGGGATATTGTGTCTGTGTGTGTGTTTGGGGGGGGTGTGTGTGTGTACAATGCTGAGCAGCTTTTCTCTGCTGCTGATGCCTCTAAAAATACCTTCCTTGAGAGGGAAGTGCTGCCTTTCAGCCTTCAATCTGCCATCAATCCTTCATTATCCCTTAGGCTTTCCATTAATTAACAGATTTTCAATTGAAAGTAGCTGGCTCAAAAGCCTTTCTTGTGTTATCCCCAAACATCCCTAGCATTTGTATGAGCTATTGTTCATTTTCTTACAAACCTGAAGTTGACTGTTGGCAATAGTAAAGCATTTCTTCTGTGTAGATCTTCTTCCTGTGGCCTAAAAAAGACTTAGACTTGGGTGCTTCCATACAGTATTACCCTTGCCTGCATTCATTTCAAAAGCTTTTTCAGCTTTGGGATGTTCCCTGAAAAGGTCAGGTTTTCCCTCTCTGTTTCACACAGAAAAGGGATCCATGCATGGACAGCAAGCTGTTGGTGGGAAACTGGGAATGAGAATTGCATCCTAAAAATTTTTGAGAATACAGGGCCATCTGGTATGCCAAAGTAAAAGTCTAAGCAAAAAAAAGTTGAAAGGCCACATGCCTGTTCTTTTCTTATTCTCATACTGAACTAAACCTAACAGGTTCAACTGGGACAGTAAATGGGCTTGCCCATTCCCTGATTTTCAGCAGTGTCAATGGGGAAAATCAGGAATGGAGCATACCAATAACATCTTTTCAGTATCCCACATCTGGTTGTACTGCACAAGAAGCATCTGTCATGGTTTATTCTGTGAAGCACTGCTGGGCTTTATGCTCTTTTCATCTTATCTGTTGTAATTGTGTATTCCTGTCATCTTATGTGAGTATATAATCTCATTTCAAATCCCTCTAAGCTTTTTGGATAACAGATACACATATGCAAATATCTTTTCCATATAAATATATATATATATGCATTAAACAACTTCCATGGTTAATTATGCATGGTGTAGAAATTAAAAAAGGAACTTAATTTATTTAAAGAACAAGGTGTTAAAATTAGAAGGTCTTTAATAATTTTTGATATATTACCTTTGTGTTTCAGTTTCATTCTTTATTCCCTTGCTTTTTCTGAGATTATAAATAGAAAACAGTCAATGTGTTGTCTCTGCACTGGTTTATTATGTACCCTGCTTTGCTTACTTCTGTCCTTCCTGTCTCAGGGGTTTTTTCCTTATGAGGCACCTGAAATACTTCTGTGTTTTTTCATTACCCACTTTTAAATTTTATGTACTGCCTGCTGTAGCTTTTACTTTTGAGATAGTTGACAAGAAGTACAAATCATTTACTCTGTGATAACCTCTTTTACAGCATGATAAAACCAGACACATACTTAGATTTTGTTCATTTGCTGAGTATGACCAACTTGTTGGTAAATATATTGTTGTGAGTGGACAGAAATTGCGTGCTACCTTACACAAGAGCTCATGCAAAAAGTAAGCAACAAACTGGATTAGGTTCTTTGTTCAGATTTTTTAAATGCTGATGTTTGGAGGGCTCTGTTTTCAGAGTGAGCTGGAAACCCCAGGCAGGTTCTGTAGCAAAAGGAATGGCAACACATTGCACAAATCTTGGATCAGTTTAAGAAATCTGGGACTTCAAGGGGTGGGGATTCTTGCACCCCACTTACTAGATACCCTTTTCCAATAACAGAGTGGTCTTACCGACCTCCTGCATATACTTTCAAGGCTAGTGCTGATCAGGAGCAAGCATTGCTTTGTTTAGTCTCATAAGCAATCCCAGGGAACTCACACAGCACATGTGATACTACTCTAGCATTGCTCACACCTTTTTCTATGTTAATTGCAAGCCTGATTGTGAGCTGCTTTTAGAAAAACCAATTTACTGTTCATGTTGCTTGTGTGCCTGCCTCCTTGTTTTGCCAGGATGAACAGAATATAAACTTCCTGTTGCCTTTGGCCATAACTCCTGCTGATTGCATCTTTCAAAGGAACGGTAGAGGCAACTTGCTGTGCCAAAGAGAAGAGAATCCTTAACTTAGACCTTAAGTATATTAGAATGAAAGGAAAATAACACATCTACCAGCCTCTTCAATACTTTTCCCCTCATATTTCTTATAAAGCAATGATAAATGTCCAAATTTATTTTTACTAGTTTCATTAAAAGTCAGCCAATCTTTTTAGTATAGAAAATTGTAAAAACACCTGGTAAATTATATCCTGAAACAGGTTAATTGTTAGCTTTCTGTAATTATCATCAAGTGTTTTTATATTTACTAAGGAAAAGTACTATGTGGGAGCATAGACAGTATTACTGAATATATAACTCCTTATTTAATTTAATCTTGTTTTCCCTTTGATCTGATTACTCTGAATGGCAAATTTGTCATCCATGTGAACACTGGGAAAATTGGATTTTACTTGGTATATATATTCAATTCTAGCAGGTAAGAAACTTGCTTGCCAATATTCCTGCAGCATAATCTTCACCTATGCCCTGCTTAGAGCAGAAGATGGTATTTTCATCTTGCACTATGCAAGATGCTTTTAATTAGTTTAGTATAGTTGGCTATGAATCATTTGCTGTCCTTGAATGCCAGAATTGATGACTGTCATTACGATACTCTGAAGAAGCGTGAAAGAATCCAGTTAATGAAATAGCAATTTGGGCATTCTTATCACTTCCATTTACATGTTTGTTTCAGTAGCGGCAATAAAAAAGTTTGTGGTTCCCAATTATGTTCATGTTTAGATGAAATGGCTCTAATCATATGCAGTGTGTACAGATGTACATGCAGACAGTCCAATAGCTAGTGTGAAAAATGTTATACAAGTGTTTCAAGAAAGTAATGATTACATAGGGTGGTGATTTTCTGATCTGTGGGAAGGTAGCAGAGAGATGCTGACTGCTAATAGTGTTAAAACTGGTAGCATGGAGATTAACTGTTACTCAGCTGTTTTATTTTCTCAGTTCATTTCCTTGATTCTTTCCCAAATATAGTTTGTTCGGAAGTACGTCTTCACTTATTTGACAATGCTTAGTGTAGTATACAAATATTAATCAGGTGGTGCGAGCCCCTAAAATGGTAGAGGTTTAAATGAGAGGAAAAACCTTGTTCATGTCACATTTCCAACTCATGTTTTAAAACTCAGCTTTGTGCCCAGTCATGTGAATATATAGGAATATAAAATACTGCACTGCTAAGTTTATAGGTGGTTATGAAACAGCATGGACCCTGAATTAAACTCTTGAGGATATGTTAAAGCACACTTCTTTTTGCATCATCTTTTTTGGTCTGAATTACTCTGAGAAAAGTGTCTGAAAATAAAGTTCAGAAAGACAAATGTGATCTGATTCAGTAAATAATATATTTACTTCTTTATGAGAAAAATAGATTTTCCTCTTGATTTTATTATTTGATTCATGTGTTCAAAATCTTTGGGAAAACAATAACTGAAAATCAGGAAACCAAAGAATTACAAGGTACATATTTGATCAGGAGTATTATTATATGAGAAAATATGTATTTTTTTGTTTGTTTCCTGCATTTTACTGTTAGGGTGTCACAAAATAGCTGTATCTAATCCCATACAGTCTTTTCTTCAGGCTGTACCCAATGGCAGCAGGTTTGAAGGAGGCTGCAGCCCTTTTCCTTCACAATCTTATCAACTCCAGGAGCATTTGGTGTGTTTCCATAGAATCATAGAATAGTTAGGGTTGGAAAGGACCTTAAGATCATCTAGTTCCAACCCCCCTGCCATGGGCAGGGACACCCCACACTAAACCATGTCACCCAAGGCTTCATCCAGCCTGGCCTTGAACATTGCCAGGGATGGAGCATTCACAGCTTCCCTGGCCAACCCATTCCCTCACCACCCNGGGTTGGAAAGGACCTTAAGATCATCTAGTTCCAACCCCCCTGCCATGGGCAGGGACACCCCACACTAAACCATGTCACCCAAGGCTTCATCCAGCCTGGCCTTGAACATTGCCAGGGATGGAGCATTCACAGCTTCCCTGGCCAACCCATTCCAGTGCCTCACCACCCTAACAGGAAAGAATTTCTTCCTTAGATCAAATCTAAACCTCTCCTGTTTAAGTTTGAACCCGTTACCCCTTGTCCTATCACTACAGTCCCTAATGCAGAGTCCCTCTCCAGCATCCCTATAGGCCCCCTTCAGATACTGGAAGGCTGCTATCAGGTCTCCACGCAGCCTTCTCTTCTCCAGGCTGAACAGTCCCAACTCTCTCAGCCTGTCTTTGTATGGGAGATGCTCCAGTCCCCTGATCAACTTCGTGGCCCTCCTCTGGACTTGTTCCAACAGCCCCATGTCTTTTTTATGTTGAGGACACCAGAACTGCACACAATAGTCCAGGTGAGGTCTGCCGAGAGCAGAGTAGAAGGGCAGGATCACCTCCTTCGACCTGCTGGTCATACTCCTCTTGATGCAGCCCAGGATACGGTTGGCTTCTCACTGCCATTGCTTTTGGCATTAGATCTATGATTTATATTTGAATATATATATTTGAATTAATAGTAACAGGTAAAACCACATTCCTCTCCTTGTACACAACAGGCAAAGCATGGTATGGAGTAAAGATGCTGCAAGGTATAAAGCCCACAAGGCAAAAGTAAATAAGGACTCACCCTAGCTGCTGAATGCTTTAGTTGTTAAATATTTACTTATGTGTAGGATGTTTATATCTGCTGAATTTAAAGAGGGGGAAAATATTTGAGTGATATTTGTTTTCATCTGTGTTTTGTAAAGCCTGTGTGTTAAAAATTAGGATCTCCAAACAGAGCAGGAAAACTAGAAGCTCCAAATGTGATGGTATTGGGTAAACTGATAGATGTGCACCAAAGTACTTAATGCTTGCCTCCAGTTAAAACAACTGGGTTATGTTTGTATCTGAAAATGTCTGGGAGGAATATTAGGAAACCAGCAAGAACCTGCTGTAGAGGGAGCTTAAAGTTAATGATTTAAAGAAATGGCTAATGCACTCAAGGATAATCAGTGTTTGGCTGCAAGTTTGTTTACGTGTATTACCGTATTAAGTGTTTTTGGTTCAGCACCCAAGGGCTTCTGCAAACATTTCTCTGGTGAACTTCTGAAACGTTAAAGCAAATGCGTGACAAGGAGAGAAAGGCGATTTGAATTTAATAGCTACTACTTTGAGAGGAGAATGCCAAGGAAACATTGAAGTAGAACAGGACAGCCACATTCTGGGGATAAATTCTTGCCAGGTGTTTAAGAAATTACCAAAACAGTGACATTTGGGTGTAAGTAATTAAGCAGCATAGTTCTATTTGCATACTTTAAAAAGGCAGTAAATAGCAAAGGTGTCTCAGGTAAAATGCAAGAAACCTCAGACTCCCTGCGAATCCTCTCACCAAAAATGTCTTACCTTGCACTCATCTGCTCAAATAGTCCAGTGCAATCCTCACAAACCTGCCTACCATTCTTCTGTCTGATTTTGAATGCGTGTGTGTGTGAAAGGTTTGGTGCTTGCTCCTTTTCAGTATGGTGAACAAAATAACCGAGTAGTTAGGTCTGTTTGCAGCTAAAGATAGGTCTCATGCAGTCTTGTGCTCCCTGCTGCATGCTGAGGCAGTGACTCATAAGAACAGAGCTAAAGAGAACTGCTGCAGTGAATATTTGGTAGTCTCGTAGCTACACCTGTCAAATGGAAGGCAGCTATTTTTGTAGTTTCAGGTGACTGGATGTAACTGAATCAGTGACAGTTTCAGGAACTACAGAAGCTTTCTTCTCAGAGTGAAACAATAATCTATTTTGGTACAATTTTTGCTTGTCCTGGAGCTCCTACATATAAACTCTAGGTAGGTGGAGGCAATGGCAATCCAGAGCAAACAGTCAGGTGTATGCTGGCCCCATAAGAGGGGTAGAGATGCTGGAACATGAGGTCATTTGTTTCCACAGCTGACAACTTATTTTCTGTATTTTTTATGGATCCAATTTTATTGTGGTACCTGGTTATCAGCTATATTCTGTCCTTTCCTGCAGTTCTGCTAGGGCCATCATGAAGTTTAGACCAGTTCATTTGATTTTCTCAACACCAGACCGGATAATTTCAGGCTTCAAAAAGGTTCTCTATACCCTTGATGTTCTGGCTACAGGTTTCAGCATTGCAAGTTTTACACATTTGACCCTGTAGACAGAATTCACAGTCTGGAGTTATGCACCTTTATGTTATCAGTAGTGAATAGGACCTAGGTGTCTTGTGGTAGTTTTTATGACAGGCAGCATACTGATAACCAAAGCCAACTAAGAGTGCATCTCTGCAGCTAGGATGTTTTTGCTTCTGATGTAGACAGAATAGGAAGAGATGGTTGTGAATGCAGAGCAAGCGTAACAAGGGCATGTAGTGATAAAACAAGGGGTAATGCCTTTAAGATGACAGAGGGTAGATTTAGATGAGATATTAGGAAGAAGTTCTTTCCTGTGAGGGTGCTGAGGCACTGGCACAGGTTGCCAAGAAAAGCTGTGGCTGTCCCATCCCTGGCAGGGTTCAAGGCCAGGTGGGATGGGGCTTGGAGCAACCTGGTCTAGTGGAAAGTGTCCCTGCCCATGGCAGGGGGATTGGACTGGATGATCTTCAAAAGTCACTTCCAACCCAAACTATTTTATGATTCTGTGATTCAGTGTGGAACATGGCTCTGAAGCCTGGTGGTTGAACATTCAGCAGGAAGAAAGGGGAGTCAAGTTTATCCAGCCCATCCTGGTTTCAGGACTGCTCATGCAGATAACCCTGGCTATGTCTTTGTTCTTATTGTGATGTCTGTGTCCTGGTCCCATCTACTTATTGGCTCTGAACTCAGAATTAGGTTTTTTTTCCTGCTCACTACCACAGTTTCAACAGAAGACATTAAAATATCTGCACTAACTTATAGTTTGGTAGTCACCATTCTCCTAAGTGGGTTGCAGAAGGCAATGAAATAGAGAGCTCTTCCAGTCAATATAGGATATTGTGGAAAATGCTTCTCTGCATGCTTCCACTGATAATAATTCATAGCAATTTGGTCAGTCTAGCAGAGCTAAATAATTTTACTGCCACCTGAGAGATTTGTTAGCTGATTCAGCACTTTATTACCTAAGAGCTAATAATCTCTTATCGATATGTGCAGGCCAGCACAGTAATACTTTTATCTGTGTTAGGAGAATGGGGGTTTGTCTGCACAGCGTCATTCAGGAAAACTAATCCAAATTGATTTTTAAAGTAGATTAATTAAATTAGGTTCCATCTCTTCGAATTCACTAAAGAGCCAAATTTAAGTTAGTTAAATTAGATCAAATCCTTGTTTAACCTTTCTGTTTCAGAATTGCAGTGGACTTAATTTGATTTATTTTAATTCTCTTAGAAATTGAGACAAACCTGAGTGTGCTCACTTATATTCCAAATCAGAGACTTTGACCTAACTAAGGAACTTTTAAGCCAAATGTTCAGTTAATTGGTATTCAAGTTTGAGTGTCCTGAGTGAAAAAGTATCTGGAAAAGAAAGTACTGAGAAAATTATTTGTTCCATTTTCTTACTTGTAAATCATAAATAATTTGTGACGGAATTAGCATGCTACGGCTGAAAGTCTTGTTTGTGTCCTTGGTATTTCATGCATGAATTTAAAGATGAAAGAGAACACTGATATTTGACAGTTGAAAGAATTAATTTTATCTGCTGATAAAAATCATATTATTAATTCACTGTAATTTGAAACTGTGTATGCAAAATACTAGATGATAGAGCTATCAGAGCTTGCCCAACACTAATAGTCAAGAATTATCTGGCTGTATCTTGTGTCTGAATGCGTTACTGTGTGTATTGGTGTGGTATGTGTGCTTCATGGTGTATGCTGTTTAACCTTCCTATGCTTTTGATGTAAAAGATAATGATGTGTGTCACAAGCAGGTTATATAGGGGCTGGTAACAATGTGTATGTGAAAATTCCCTCGTTCCATGTGCCCTCTGCCTCTGGCACTCATGGTGGCTGGGAGAGCTGTTCTGACCTTGGCAGGGGCTTGCAGAGCAGAAGGACTAAATATTTGGTTATAAACACTGGGAGTGAAGTGATGTCTCTGATGTGAACTGTTAGCTAAGGTATTAGTCAGACTAACATTGTCTCAGCCAGTTCTTTCCTGATTTATGTAGCAAACCTCAGTGGCATATTGCATATTTATCACTGATAAACTGTTCTTGCACAAAACTTTTTCTTTTTAATGTTCAGTCTCTCACTGCTGTGGGCTTTTGATAACATTATGATTTATATTTACCCGTGGTTTTCCCTGACAGTAACTGAATAACAATAAAATTTCTGTTGATTTTGGGTGGCCAGATGAAAACTTAGAGCTACAACCAATATATTAATCAATGTCACCCATCAAAATGCTATGGGTTAAAGCAAGAATTGATATAAAAGTTATTTTATTTTGTTATCTTAGTGAATGGCATAGCATATTTCCTAGGTTTCCTTATCGCTGGTAATGCATTAACATTGGCTCATCCTCCTTAACAGTCTGTTGGTAATCGATAAATTATTTTGATTTGTGTTTTCTTTTCAAGGAGTGCATAATCTGGAATCAAATTAATCTTTGTGGAAGAGTGAACCTGCATGTTTTCTGGATTCAATTATTCACATTTCTTCAAATGTCTGGTTTTGTTTGGCTGGAAAACTGATTTTTGAATTTATAGATGGTTTCAGAACATTATTTTACCATTGCATAATGACAAAAGCAATCTAAATTTACAGATCATTTTTGACATGGAAGCCAGTATTACTGGTGAATTGTATATGGTCTTCCCAGCTGAGCAGATAGGTTGCTTGTAGAGTCAAAAAAAAAAAGATAGGAAACAAAAGCAGCATAGTGCACAACGCAGTAAGTCTGTTGTCATCCCAGAGAAACACATCATACTCTCTAGAACCAAGAGAACAACACATTTGTTGCATTGTTCAATGCCTTAACAGTATGCAGTGCAGCAAGAATAATGTCAGCTGCCTGTGGTAGTAGATCTGTGTCAAAAATGATAAAAAACTTTTAAGATGCTTGTTTGAAAATTGTACTGTATTTTTCCAAGATAAAAACATTGCATGGGCTGTTTCCAGCTTCCTCTCCCTTCTGAAAACCAACTCCCAAGCTATTTTGGTGGTGATGGCTAATCAATTATGGTGTTGGCTAATCAATTAGAAGCAGTATGATATGAATTGGTGACAAATCATACATAGTTTGCAATGAAAAATGAATGTACCAAATGTTCTGAGTTGTAGTCTACATGCCAAAACTTACTCATTTGTTTTGGGATGTCCTTATCTAAGAAATTATTACAATGCAATTTAGTGTCTTAAAATGAAATATAGATATATTAAAAAGCAACATTCACTGGCTGAGTGCATGTCAAAACTAGTGAACGTCTCACCAGTTCACTCCTGAGTCTGTCAGTAGCCCTGTTACGTTGTTCTAGTAAACTGTGATCACCCTCGAGTGTTGTTCATGTACTTAATGTCCTATGTTAGAAAAATTGAGAATAATGCCCTTTTCTGTCTTCTGGTTTTTGATGCCTTTATAGCCACTGGGCACAACTTTTCCATGTTTCATTGTAGTGAAAATGTGATTTCCCCACATACACACTGGAATTCTGGTGTATGGGGTATGAATGAATGACAGGATTTCAGTAGCAGGGTGCTCTCAGGGGTACCCCTTGTAGGAGGAGGCTGTGAACTGTCCTGTGCAAGACACAAGCAGCTCAAGCCAGCTCTGAAACACCTCACATTGTGCCAGAACATCAGCCAACCAGGGGAGCATATGGTGTCTCTGCTTATGTTTAAGAAAAAGCCTTAACTGTTAGGAGTAGGAGACATAGGAGGAGGCACATGAGGAGCTGGTGAAGCAGTGTGTTTGGAAAACAGGAAGAAGGAACAGAAGAGAGGTGTGGAAGGGGACATTGTAGGAGATGCAGCTGGAGATGCCCTCCTGGAATAAGGTGCTCCATGGCAGAGAAGAGACACTGTCAAGAAGACTGTAGTCTGTAGGCAACTGATGCTGGAGCTACAACCCCCCAAACAAGGACCAGTGCTGCAGCAGATAAACCCCCAGAGGGACTGCTGCTCATTGAGGACCCACACCAGAGTAGATACACCTCTGAACAGACTGCAGCACTTGGAGAACCCATGGTGGTGCATGTACACACCAGAGGGACTTGCAGGCTCTGGAAGAGACCACAGGAATTTGCAGGGGAGCAGAAAGAAGCAGTGGAGGAGAATTAAAGCAGAAGTCCCGGGGTCAAGACTGTTTCACCCACAACATCAGAGTAGACTGATTGTCAGTGACACGTTTTGAAAGTGTGTCCTAAATGCTTTTTTAGGTAAATGAAGCTCAGATTTGTGAGAAATCTGTGGGAAATTCAAGCACTGTAAGAAGATCAAAATTCAGAATGAGTATCCAAATTTTCAAGTCTTTCAGGAAGCGTAATTCTGTTTTATTTGGGAAAGGACATATTTACCCCTTCTAAAGTAAAGCTGACCAGTAACTGTGTTGGTTTCTGCAACAATATGACTGCACCACCACAAGCGGGAATGAAATTGGAAGGAATAATTATAATTGATTTGCACAAACAGCCACCAGCTATTATTGCAGGTACTGCTGCCATGATCAGTCTGTTGGTTTTCTTATGAACAAAACAGTATTTCATCCTTATTCAAAATTCCTTTTTTAAAATGGTTCTTCTTTTCCTGTTAAGTAGGTAGATGCTCCTGTAAGTTTGTGATTCAAAGGTTTACTTCGAGTAAGTTTATTCCTCTAAAGTTTCCTTCAGGAACATATTTGAAGCTGACATATTTGGATTTTTAATTTGTTATCAATAATTTTTGGTTTATCTATAAGTTTTTTCACATAGTGATTTTCTCTCTGTACCTTTCCTCTGTTTATCCTTCCACCAGGTACTAGTGATAGGGTTTTATTCTGCTTTCATTATTACCCTGTTTTTCCTTTAATTATAGGAGGTGTTTCTATTTTGTCAAAGATAAATTTGCTAGTTGTGTTTGTGTTGGTGTTGAGAGAAATGGTACTACTTCATGTCCTCTGGTTAATTTATCTCTTAGTTTTAATGCTAATCTGGTTAAGACATGATTAACAGTATTCCTTGGGCCTCGTTTTTATTCTGTCCAAAGCCTATTTTGATACTCAAATTAATGTTTTCCTATTTGCTGTGTATTTACCCAGAGCTTGAGTTTGGTATTTTTCTATACCAGTGGTTTTGGTTCTTCAAAGATTATTTTCACTGATTTCAATGTAGAAATTTTCACAGAAATATATGCAGATGGGACAGTTAATATGAAAGTGTTCTTGAAACTTCTGGAATTAATGAGTTTAAGAATAATTTTTTTGAAGCATTTTAAGGTAAAGTTTTTCATTAGAATGTTTAATTTTACAGGATATCATTGTATGTGTGCTGGTGAAGATGTCCCAGGTTTCAGTGTTAATTTACTGGGCTGAAATCATAGAATCATAAAATGGTTTGGGTTGGAAAGGACCTTAAGATCATCTGGTTCCAAGCACCAAACCTTAGACTTTTTTGTAAAGTAAACCAAGATGGAGCCAGTCTGATACTTTAATAGTGGAACAGAATTTTGCACTCTTCAAACCATGCCTCTCATGCCAGCTAGAGCTTCTTGCCATGTTGTCTCATGCCATTTCTTTCTACTTAGAAACTTTATACATGTCTTGATAATGAGAAGTTTCTATTTCATATCCCATGAAAATTACGCAGTGCATTAGAGTGCTCCTGGGCTTCTGATTTTAGACCTTTGAATATGCTGTATCTCTTCCATGTGGCACTGTGCTGTACTGCACCAGACAACTGCCCCTTCTGTATTCTTCCTGGTGGAAAGTTGTCAGGGACCTCATGTGATATTTCTTCTTATTTGTCTGTTGTATCACTTAAACACACATCAGCCACCTCAAATACTTAATGTAACCATAGCTTTCAGGCTGCTCAATTTTCATAGTCTTCTGGTATAATAAAGGGCAGGAAATCTCATGGAGAAGGCAGATAGGAATGATCTGCTGACATAGTGTTTCATGTAAGTTGACTCTTGCCAGCAGCTGGGATGGGTGGATAGAGATTTTCAGTTCTTCAAAACTTTTCAAGACTTTGTGATTCCAGGATGTAATTCATCATGGAAGGGACCTTAAAGATCATCCAGTTCCAGCCCCCTGCCATGGGCAGGGACACCTTCCATGAGACCAGGTTTTTCGCAGCCCCATCCAACATTGTGCAACCTGTTCCAGTACTTGCTTTTGTAACAAGTCCCTCTCCATATTTCCTGTAGGCCACCTTCAGGTAGTAGAAGGCTGTTATCAGGACTCCCCCAAGCCTTCTCTTCTCCAGAATTAACAAATTCCTTCAAAAAGGCCTGGAAAAACAGATTCGCACATTTGCCCTTGAGACATTGTTTCTGAAGTGCAGGAAGTGTAATTCTATCTGGAGTGCAAAAAGGATGTTACCTGTGAAAGTGAGGGCATGCTACTGGGAGTGGGCTCTCTGTAGTTAAGGCTGTCTTTTAGGATAGGGCATGCAGAAAGTCTCAAAGCGTCTGTCAAAGTCACCTGGATAAGAGGGGAGAGCAAGTTTTACATTTGATCTTGGTGTAGGTTGGCTAAATCCTTTTTCCTTCAATTCCTCACTTTTGTTTCTTACAGCTGTTTGTAGCTACATTGACTACTTTGGATATTGGGTTTAACCCCAGCCTAGTTTGAATAAAGAGGGATTTCAACAGAACTAGCTGAAAACAAAGCAGCTTTTCTAATCAAAACACACACTAAAGTTATAGGATAGCAAGAGCCATGTTTATCCACCTCATTCTTCAAAGTGAATGAAAAAGGTACCATCTTTGTAGAAGGTGTATGTCTCAGGATGCCCAGTGTCAGGAGAGTAAGTAATGCCTTATAGTTTCATGTAATAATGAGAAGAGCTACTGACTGCACTTTCACCTCCCCACAAGTTCATCCAGAGAAAACAGTCTGTTTAAACAGATTCTGTTTGAAAACAGTAATATTCTAGAGAGCAAAGCTCCAGAATATATATATGAGTATGTAGCTGATTATGGAGCATCCGACGTGTCCTTACTAAAGTGAAAATAACATGTCTTCTGATGAAACTGGGCAAGCCTTCAGCCAACATTGCTGGGAATAAGAATAGTGCACTTACAAAGACATAGAGCTTATCAACTTTACCTTCCCCCCATAATTTACAAAACTGTGTTCCTTTTGCTGTACATTACTGTGTCTAACCAGCATAAGTCCTATGGATGTATTAGTTAGGGTCAGAGCTGTCATGAGCATATGCATCCTGTAATGCATTGCTTGCTGTGGATGTACCTTCAGCAGTTTTAGAGAAGTTTGACATAATTTCTATAAATGCAGCTGTTTTTCAATAAGTCACAAGACATAATCAGCAAATTAAAAACAAGTTCTAATAACTTATGATCCATTTCTTCACAAGGGTATTTACAGCAATCTTTCTGATTTGGGTTTGGGCATAAATCTCAGGCTCATCTGTTCATCTTTCTGAATCAGCAAAGTAAGCTCTGTAAGTAATTTTTTATGTTAAGAATAATCTTACTTTAGAGAATCTTTTAAAACTTTTCTGTAAGATTTGAATTAATATATACAAGTTTTCTCTTGCACTGTGCTTGTTAGAGACTTGTTGAGTAGGTGGACTCTGAATGTTGTCTGGTGTGGAGTTTCATGTTTTAGCTCCAAGTAACAGGACTCCAGTCAAACCACAAGCAAACAAGAAAGCAGGTATTTCAAAATGATGGATGTACAGCTTAAGAACGTGCTGAAGCTACCATATTTCAAGCTTGAAGTAGTTTCCTCAAAGGTCCAAAGTAATCCTCAGGTTCAAGACTTGGTTGTTTTGTTCTGTGTGGAATTGTATAAGCTGACTGGCAGATTTTTGATTGTGATGAAAATCGAGATACACATTATTGTTCTGTTCAGTTGATGTAATTTCTTAGTGTTCATCAGCGCCTTGACCTTTCTGTTCATGATGAATGTAACAGTTCCAGGTGTGTTAAGCAAGACTATGGACAGAGAAACCATCTTGATATAGTTAGGTTTTGGTTTGGAGGGCAGAGTGGACTAGAAGGACAGCAGCCTTGTTATGTCTTACATTGACAGCATAAGTCTCTGCTTAATCTAGGGAGAACTTGGAGTATCTTTTCATTTTCTGTAAATAAAAAGAATTACTCCATTATTCTCTTCTGCTAAGCACTCAATGCAACTCCTGTTGTGTGACAGTGAGCCAAGGGCTTTCAGCTTTCTCTTGGTGTAATTTGAGTTAAATCTTTTCCTTTCTCCTTTCTCTTAGGAAGGAGATTGTATTAAATCAGAATTTGTTGTTTTTTCAAGTTCTGAAGGTCTGAATAGCAAGGATAGAAAGTGGTTGCTAGTGCTTATTAGCATGTTTTTTCTTTTCATCATGATTCAGTTAAGCTTAAAATATCCCCTCTAATTACTGCTCTGTTTGACACTGTCAAAGGGCCAGGGATTGTTTTACAGTTTAGCAACTGTACTATATTTCTAGATGTCCTTTTGTGGACTTTTTGGGCGGAGTTTGGGGTTGTTTTTTTCTTTCTTTTTTTAGAACAACAACAACAAAAATCTATAGACTGATGTTTTAGACTGATTTTTTTTTTTTTTAACAGGATGTACTCAGTATATGCTCATCCCCCTTTCCGTGGCGATTTGCTGTGTGGTGAGGAGCTGAATGCTGAAAGCAGAGATAATATTGGGAGCATCACGTATGTGTGGGTATGAGAGATGACAGGAGAGCTCAGGCACTGCGGAGAGGGCAGGAATGTCCACAGAACTGTTACCAATAAAGATTAGTGGATAATATTCTGATTTCCTCCAAATGAAGGGCAAAACTAAAAGGCTATGCAAGGGTCCCTGAGCTCAGTGCCGTCCGTCAAAGATCTCTTATCACTGAGTTTTGCCAGTTCCTATTCCCTGTCAGTAAAGGATGTCTTTTTCTGAAGGCGGTGTTAGGTACAGTGATTTCAGTATTGGGATATAACAACATTTAGATAAGCTGTATTCTTCTTTCGTGCCTTTGCTTCAAACAGTAACAGAGGAAGAGAGGGTTTTGGTATGTTGTACCTTCATTCAGTGGCCTAATTGGAGGGGGGCAGGTTGGAGAATCATCAAGTGCACAAGCAGAAGTCTGCTGCCAACATTGCTGATGGGCTGACTGAAGCAGTTGGAAAGACCTAAAGAAATAACTTTATGACACATTTAGCTTTGGAGGTGTTTACTACTAAACAGCTTCCTATTTCCATGCAATTTCCAAGCTAAACCTACTTGATATTGACAGGCAGTATTTTAATGGATAGATTGATTGGACTGGCAGAATGAATTAGCCATCAGCTTGACAACCATAGAGCATTATGTTGTGTATCTGTTTACTCAGCACTGGGTGAAATGCAAGAGTCTATTGAAAATCAGATTTCCATGCTGCTTTGTCAAAGCAAATTTAATCACAGCTAGAACATGTGGCATCCATCATTTCCACTTCAGAAGGCATCAACAGGCACAGATCAGCAACAACAAGCAGTGCTGCCACTGCTGTCTTTGACTCACATGGAAAATTAAATTTTACCGTAGATTTTTTGATAAATGATGCAGCCTCACCCATCAAACACAATTATTTAAGTGTTCTCTATTACAGAAATCCCCAGTAACTTTGTACCTAGAAGCAAGGTGTTACTTCATTTGACTTTGAGACACTCCTGATCTGAGTTAGGCTTTCAGATATTGCCTTTGCAGGTTAGGCACTGCATTGTGTTTGTTTTTCTTAGAAATCTCAGATCTGCTTGACTTCCTTTTTCAATATGTGTTTTGGTGACAAGCTCAGGTACATGCTGTAATGCAACTTCTCATCACTGCATTTCTTTCTACCCTCATGCAGATCAGGGTAGTAAATAGTAAGAAATCTCAAGGTAACTTTAGGAGTAAAACAATACAGGTAAAGATGCAACCAGTTGCTTTGTTCATGCCTCAGGTATGGCAGAGAGCATTTTAAGTATTCATAGAGTCATAGAATGGTTTGGGTTGAAAGGGACCTTAAAGATCATCCAGTTCCAGCCCCCTGCCATGGGCAGGGACTTCTTCCACAGGCAGGGACGCCTTCCACTAGACCAGGTTGCTCCAGGTCCCATTCAGCCTGGCCTTGAACAGTGCCAGGGATGGGGCAGCCACAGCTTCTCTGGGCAACCTGTGGCAGTGCCTTCATCATAAAAAATTAACTTCTTATGTGCAATCTAAACCTACCCTCTGTCAGTTTAAAGCCGTTCCCCCTTGTCCTTTCACTGTAGGTCCTTGTAAAAAGTCCCTCTACGGATTTCTTGTCAGCCCCTTTAGGTACTGGAAGCTGCTCTAAGGTCTCCTGGAGCCTTCCCTTCTCCAGGCTGAACAGCCCCAACTCTCTTAACCTGTCTCCCTCCATACAAGAGGTGCTCCAGCCCTCTCATCATCTTCATATCCCTCCTCTGGACTTGCTCCAACAGGTCTATGTCTTTCTTATGTTGGAGGCCCCAGAGCTGAACACAGTACTGTAGGTGGGGTCACACGAGAGATTTACATAAAATGTCAAAAAACATTTTAGGTATTAGTTCTGCACATTTTCTTTAAAGAAGTTTCCATCTCCTTTAATTTATCACAGACACCGAAACTATTCCAGTTGAAAAGTAATTGATACTTTTTTTCAGGTGATCTTTTTTCCCATCTCCCTCTTCCATTAAGAATGGCCAAGCGTGTGTTTCGTAACACTGCTATACTGCTGTCATACTCGTTAAATTTTAATCCGAGATCTTAATGCCTCCATAACTTTGAGTCCAAAGCGTTCATCTTCCAGAGATGAAGATAACAAGTCAATGTTTCTAATTCTTACTAATTGAGCTATGATTCTTTAAGATTTTCTCATGTCTTGTACCGCCTTTGTAATGTCCTCAAGGATTATGTCATTAATTAATAGAAGCTCATAGCCACTAATAGGTCTGAAAATTGTTTTGCATTTACTGTTTTGAATTACAGTGCTGCTCAAAAAATATCTTGCCTATAGACTAGGCAAGTTCAAGTAATAATGCTTCCTGGTTTTCTGTGTTTCCTCAAGCATCAATATTCAGCTGTTTATTTATGGTTTTGTACTTACAATAAAATTTCTAAATGGCTTTCTTTTATAGCATTAATATTAGTGGTATCAGCATTTCAAATCTAAATAACCTTTTTTTCATCTTTCCTTGAGAAAAGCTTTCCTTTACATTTCCACTGATAAAATATACATAAGTATATGGTGATAAGCTATGCATGGTGATTAAAATGTAAGGTTTTTGCATTGATATAAAGAAACATCTCATTTAGAACACATGGCAATATTTATTTCATGTAAATTGGAAGTCTGGACTTGCTATGTTAGTTTGAACTACTTTGCTACCTCATGTGAGGCGATTCTTTTATCATAGTCAAAGGGGAGAATACGTACTCCAAGGGATGATTCAGCATTCTGAGACAGGCACCTAAAAGAGGCTAGGTGAGTCACCTTCTGGAGGTATTATTCTCTCTTGATGGTAAAATGTGCCTGGGGTGAGTAGTGGTACCTGGGAATTTTAAGCAATAAACAGAATTTGAGGAAGAAATGTGCCAAACAAGCATTGTCTCTTTGATATATGCCTCAACACAGATGTATTGGCCAGGACTGCTGGCACAGTACAGATGTGTTGTATACCTACTGCTGGGAAAGGTGTAAGATGATGTGGCTGATGCTTATTCTGTGATTTGTACCTATGCTACACAAAAGCTGCACCAACAAATGTGTATTTAAAGGCTTATGTGGCCTAACTTATTCCTTACTCTTCCAGATAGGTGCCTGCCAGATGTACTGTCTAAATTTTCTGTTACCTGCACTTGAACGTCTGTATCGAGGACATTTGTGTAGAGTGACAGTTGAATACATATGAAAACTAATCAATCCCTAAGGGTGCAACAGTTTTGTCTCTGTCAAACTGGTTTATTTCTGTTTTTCTTAGAAAAATATGAAGCTGGTGAAGTATAGCTTACCTTTCAACACCAAAAGGTGTTTCTTCCCAAAGGCTGAAGATGTTCAAGATTTATGACTTTTTCTGCTGTCTGATTTGCCAGTCTGCATGATTTGTGATGAGCCTGTTCCTACACTAGCTATCAGATTGTCCTTTTCAAACCAGAGTCTCTTGTGTTAATAGTCAGTGCAATTCATCATTACTTGCCACTGGGCCTGACTAATATCTGAGTGAATTAATGTGTATCAGTGTTGTCCAGGCAGCAGGTCTTGTTGATCCACCTTCTTCTGTGAGGTCTTATAACTTAAAGGTACACTCAGGGTGATAACAGTAACTTAAAATTTAGAGACCTAAATTTTAGAAACCTAATTAGCTATGATTGAGGTTAGCTGTGGTGTCTGATCATAAAGGTGAAGAAGTGTGGACCGTGATAGCCAAGCACAGCACGACATTCTGTCTCCTTGCAATAGCTCCCATATACAGCTGACCCAGGTTGTGTGCCTCCTGATGTTGCCCAACATGAAAATTGGTTGGTTTGTTTATCTGTGTACGCCTGAATTAAGTGTTAGGCTGCTCCTTTGGGAGTGAATAGTGAAAAGAAGCTGCTCAATTTATGTATTGTCACTTCATGCTGCAGAGCAGTTTCACTGGATTTTCAGAACAAGGCTGTTCTTGGATGCTGAAGCAACCTGTTGATGCAGATCTACAAAACTCTGTCTGAGCAATAGTGACTGTGAACTGTCTGGAATGGTAATGCACCTGAGTGCTTGGGATTGCTGCGTTTACCAGCACATTTGGTTTATTGAGACCATGCGCGTATGTGGGTTTTTTTCTTGGATCCAAGAGAAAATAACTTTTAGTTTGCGTTCCTCACTCATTTCTATTTGTGAGAACAGCCTAATTAGAAATTTCTGGAATAAAAAGATGAGGCAGAAAATTCATTTGGATTGTAGCCATCAATTCTAGCAAAGAAGTAATAGTGCTGCCTCAACTTTTTGAATAATGGACTAAAATGAAGATAAAGTAGCTGAACTTTATTGATAAATAATTTTATTCTGGCTTATTTTAAAACAAATAACATTTTTTTTAACTTTTCTTTCTGCAAAATTTCGAGACATTCTAATGCTGTAGTGTCCTGAAACTATTAAATTCATGAAAATTTACACTTTCAGGACATTTTTACTAATATAACTGTGTAAAAGAAGTTGTTCTTTTATATTTGATAACTGCTTTATGTGCAGTGCAGAAAAGTGAGGGATAGGCTTGATGTTTTGAACAAAGTGAAAAAATCCCTCTTTCCTGTGCATCTCTTTATTCAGTTAAGAGACTCGCATCCAGTTGAACAGTTGGGATCTTGTTAAGATATTACTCCACTCTACTGGGTCAAAGGCTTTTTCATCATTTTATAGAGCTTTCTTATAATCACATGGTCTCAATCATTTAAGGAGTAATGTAACAATTTCTTATGCCTTTTGCTCTTGTATATATACATCCTTCGAGTTTTAAATTATATGCAGTCTCTCTACAGCAGTTTAACAAGGAAGGAGTAAGCATGAAGCAGCAGTAAACATTTACAAGCCAATGCTCGTCAATTATCACTTGGCTAAATACATCTTAAAGACCAGTGCATCCTGATTTGCTTCAGTGGCAGTCTCATAAGTGATGCAAATACAATTGAGAGTGCACAGTTCTGGAAGAATTAATTCTAGGAAAACCTAGAGGGATGGAGATCGGGGACTGGAAATAGCTGCTTGATTGTGTTCATGGAAGCCTGTGTTTTTAAGAAAGCGAGATGTTGCTTTCCCTGTCAGTTTAAGGTTTTTTTTTGTTGTCCTTTTTAGCACACGGGATGAAAGTGGAAAACTTCAATGAAAGCACAGATCTATGGTAGAGGAGAACACCAAGACTTTTAATGTAACTAGTGACCTAAGCGTAGCATCACCTGTCTCTAAAGGAAAAGAAATCTCTCTTCAGTTTTTGTTTTGGTAATTACAGACCCTTGCACTTCAGAGCCTGGGCTTTGGTTATTTCCTCTCCTGTGAAGTGCATGGTCTTCATTCCAGGGTAATCCTCACTTGCATTGGAGTCTGTTCAGGTAACTCCAGAGGAAAGGGAAAAACATCTTCATCAGTCATGTGCCATAAGTTGGCAGATAAATTCAATCAAAATCATCTTCCAGCTCATCCTTTCTTCCCGAGCACTGTAATTTGAAGGGAATGTACTGCACTTCATTCTGCTTCTAAAAAACTTGTGTGTGATGACTCTGGGACTGCATGTGGTATTCTGCTTCTGCCTTTAAGTTGTGTCTACATTTCCCATAGAAGGTCATACTTACAGTTTCTCCTCAGTTACAGGTTATCATTTGGACATGGTCTAGACTTGATTTTTTTTTCCTTTTGCTACACACAGGCATGAGGTTTCCTTGAAATGCTCCATAATGGGTCCTTTGGGTCACTTAGGCTCGGTAATGGTCCATGATGGCTCCTCTGCCTCCCTCACCGTGAGTCCTGCTTTAGCTCCTCCCTGGACGGTCTTGCTTTGGCTGCTCCCTGGAAAGTCCAGCTTTAGTTCCTCCCTGAAAAGTTCTGCTTTCCGAACTGCCTGGAAAAGTCTCGACCCTTGGAAACCTTTGTAGATATTGCTGGCCACTTCTTCTGATGTAGGCTGGCCCCCTGCGTCAGAGTGAGTGTGTGTTTTTGTCAGTATAAAAGCCCGAGCCTTATGGGATGCGAGGAAGCAGAACTTCATACCGTCCAGGTCAGTATTGCCTCTGCGGGGAAGCCAGCTATGGTAGATCCTGCCTCCTCGCGCTGCAATGATGATCCTTGGAGCTGGTTTCCTGATCGTCTTCACAGGGTCCTTGGGGTCTGCAAGATATACACTCTTCAGAAATATCCTTTACTGTATTTGTTAGATTCTCTATATTGTCCTATATTAATAAACTAGTTGTGAGTTCTCTATTTGTCTCATTTTCTCTCACCTGGAATCCTTGAACTCTGGAACAATAAACTAATAGCTCATTGATAACCATCAACCTAGTCAGGCCTAGTATGCTGTGAATTGCCTGAGATGATCCAAATCACAGAGAAGACCTCTTCCTGTTCCACCTGCTGTCATTTCTTGTCTCTTACAGCCACTGTCTGCTTTGTTTAAGGGCAGTCAGTTAGGTGAGCTTGAGCCTTCTTTCCCTACACAGCTGTTGGAAACCATCAGCAGTTTTTGGGAAGCCGGGGGATAGGACTGAAGTGCAGTGGATAGCTTCACTGTATTCTGCTCTGCTCTGCCTCAGAGTTTCTGGATTGAAGTGAGGTTAATTTCTAGCTCTACTATTCTCCAGGAATATGGATGTGTCCTTATGCATGCTTATGCAGCTGCGTGCTCTGGCAAGGTCACAAAGTGGCAGAGTTAATTTTTGGGAGATCCTAAATGTGAATCTGTTCATGGCAAAACAGATGAAGTCTTGTTCCTAGTTTCCTTATTTACACTGTGAATAAAGCTTCAAGTGAGACCTTTGAGGTAGATGTGCATAGAGCTTTCTCTTATAATAGGCTCTCTTAAGAAGACAAAAAGCTTTTAAACTCAAGACATATTTTATCTGAGTCAAAGCTAGAATAAGTAATGTCTTAAATCCAGGAAACCCAGAGTAGCTAGATAAGATGGAATGAATAGGAAATATACATCATTTTTGTTGGTTTAAAAAAATCTGCTACCCACTGTGTCTGTCCAGAAGTGTTTTGCTTCCAGGCAGTTTAACGGCTGTGAACAGCAGCAGATGCTGGACTGAATCCTCTGGTACTGAGGAATTCGCCCTCCAGCTGTCTCTGTGAGGTGTGGGTATTCCCTTCTAACTCTGGGCAGTCAGTATGTGAGCTGCAGCATCCCCTTTCTGAGCTGTGACTTCCATTTCCTTGACAGGCACTGCAGTCTCTGGAAGATAGATGCTTCTTGCTATGCTCAGTAGTAGCCCAGAAGAGAGGTGATCTCCTTTCCTATCTTTGGGGGTTTTTTCAGGGGGAGGGGGTTGTGTTGGGTTTTTTTTTGTTTTGTTTTGATTTTCTTTCCAAGGAACATCCCACGCTTGTGCAAAAACATAGGCAAGTGTATACATGCATTGAAGTTTTCATGTTAAGATCTAACGTGTGCTTTCCCTGCACTCCCTCTTCAACTAAAGTAAAGTTTATACTGAAGGAAGGCCATGTCAAAATTATTTCATAGCCTCAGACAGATGAAATGCTTAAGCTCATCTACCTTGTCATGCTGTCTGTAAAAGGATTATGAACCTACCTCTAGGCATGAAGAGTTTCATATCTCTCTATTAGAGCCAGATTCTTCATTCCACTTCTTCTAGAATGACTGGTTTGTCCACAAAGAAACTGGCAGTTCAAGGTGTTCTGCTGTATTGCAGAAAACGAGCCACCAGGATGATGTGCTTTATTTAATAAAGGTTTGGGGGTTTTTTGCACTGCTGTCATAGCCACTGATGCCTCCTGTTCTCATAGAACACAAAATGTCCTGAATTGCTGCTTCCATCTTAAAAAGACAGAGACATTCTTCATCTTAATTTTTCAAGACCGCAAAAAATTAATTGCTATTATTCATGAGTGCATAAAATCCACTTCTGTCATTATTGAATCTTACTAGAAACTGTATTTTTATGGGTCAAATTTTGTCCTATTAGGTTGCAGGGGACGTTATATAAACTGATTGTGACTTGCTTGTTAAAACATAACTGTCATATGCATTACATCTTTAGAATATAGATGGAATGGAAGTCCTTCCATCTTAGCCTTCTCAGGCAATATTATACAGAGATTGCTGGCAAGTATTAACCCTATAGGCATTCAGTTTAATTAGAATAGTCCCTGTTTTCCCTAAACACATTATTCACTATAGCTACAGGTTGGCTCATATCTTTAGTATTACTGAAACCCTGCTGTTTTGCCCTGGCAGGGTAAAGTCTTTCAGGCCCTCACTCAATTTTGTAGGCTGACTAGGTAGGAACTAGACCTCAACAATACCAAACAAATAACTTTCCTCTTTTGATTATACACCTCCCTCTAGCATATACCTTCTTTCCTTTATTAGAGCTCCAGGCTACTCCAGCTGTTGGTTGAGAAACTTCTCTGTGTTGGGGGTCTGCAGAGAACTGGCCTGGTAGTTTGCTTGGAGCTTCAGACACCATTGCACTATTGCTGTGGGTGATGAGGACTTGCATAAAGCTCTTCCTGTCTCTTCCCTTACACTCTCTGTCTTTTAGACGCTGACAGACTCAAAAGTTAAGTATGTGCATCATACACACACGAAAGAACAAAGGTCATGTTTAACAACCTCAAAAAGTGGGTACAAATGGATACTTGTATAGAGCTGCAGATAGTGATGGAGTCAGCAGATGCCATTGAGGAAGAGTGTGAGTGTTTGCCTGTGCACCCAAAATTGCTGCCTTGCTGTACAGTGCTAGTGATAGATAGCTTAGTGAAGTGATCTGTTGGTCTTTGAAAAGGCAAGGAAAAAGGAAATGGGAAAAGGGAGTCCAGATGAAAAACTACTTGACACATCTTGCAAAAATGATTGATGGTTCGAAAGGAATCTTGCCTGAGATGAATGAATATAGAAACACATAAATCTGAAATAAATAAAATGTTGTGACTTCAATGCTGCTTTCTCTTTCTTGGTTTTCTCTGTTTTTTCATTCAGTCTCTCACTTCACCGCCCCTCTCCCCCTGCACCGTGATTCTCCATTTACTTTTCTTCCCTGAGAACACATGGTTAGTCTTTATCATCTTTACATTCTTCATGTATACCCCATATTGATATTCTTCCCTTTCTACCTGTTCTGCCTCTGCTTTGTTCTTCTGTTTATTCTTCTGATAGCCAGAGGAATCTTGCTTCTCCTCTCTTTTGTGGCAAGCACCATGTTAGGTAGACTTCTGTAGTACTTGTATCTGTGCCTCTTGGACATGCGTAAGATTTAAATCCACAGTGAGGATGATCACATAACCTGAAGCGTGACCTCTTAGTTGGGTTTAGCTCAATGAGGTCTGAAACTACAGCTATTAACTTGTCATTAACAATTATGGAACTGTGGAAGCTCTTGAGTGTGTAGTAAATTAAAAATAATAATGTAGACCAGAATCAGTAAAATTAATACAGCATATAACTATGAGCTGAACAAAAGTTTCAATAAAAACATTCAATTTTGCCTGTACAAGTAGCTTTTTCAAAATGAGAATATATTACTTAAGTAAGCTAAAAAAATTACTCTCAGGATTGTGAAGTTTCCCATCCTGTGACACTGCAACAGAATTTTGTAAAGCTTTCTTCCACTGAAATTTGCAGGTTTATTTTTGTACTGGATAATCATATTTTAGTATTCACCTTGTACAGAATATTTTGTACTCTTATTAGCAGTTATTAGAACTAATAGGGAATAATGTTTCTTATGCCATTACCCTAATATTGCTTCTTGGTTTAATTCTTACGTTTACTTTTAAATACAGAGATGGGTCTTCAACTGTGTAACACGTGGAGAAAGATGGAGTCTTATAATAGAGATTTTCAAAGTTACTTTTATTTGGTTTTTAGAAAATGGTTTTGTCTAATCTCATTTTGGCAATTATTTTTAATGAATCCATACTGATTGCACGTTTATGGAATGCTCCTAATATGAAATATGTTGGTTAGAGAACAACATTTTAACTGATTATAGCAATAATTTGTCTGGAAGCTGTTTTATTTCATACTAATGTGTCTTCAAACCTGTCAGTGACTAAAAGGATATAATGTAACACTGTTTTGAAGAAGGTGCCTGTATTGGTTCATAAAAAAATAATTGTGAAAGTATTTTGCTGTATGTATTCACCCCAAATGACTAGTTCAGTTATAAACATCTACGTTGTAGAGCTCTGACAGATGCACAGGGAATCTCAGCTCTAGATGCCCTCCACTTTCACTTGAGTGAGAGAGATGCTTTCTGGGGCAATTAATCCACCCTAAAATAGCCAGTTTTTTGTACTAATTGTAATAATTAGCAAACATAGCATGGCAATCCCTTGGGAATTGAAACCAACACATAAAGCAGTTGAAGAGAAAGTATATTCATCATGGTGGAGCAACGTTGTTTGGAAACTCAGCCTAACTCAAGTTTGGAAGAAGCAGCAATGGAGCATGAGTCTCTGTACTCTGCATTTCATTTTACCTATGCACTTCCTGATGGTATGTGAATGGTATGTGGTATGTTATGGCTCCTTTGTATTTCTTCTTTACACCAGCCTTAACGTCTCCTCAGTACTTCTTCACTGGTGTATACAATCAAAGTAAGGTGCAAACGGTAGATGGAAAGGAGCTTTTATCATCTCTATGTCACCCTGTGAGGCTGCACAATACTTTGTTGGACTCTCTGGTATTGTAAGGACATTTTGAAACTAGAAAGGTGTTACAGAGGGCTGCTGCAATGAGCAGGAGCTAGAATCTGCATCCTGTTTGAGTGATGCTGAAGGAACTGGGGCTTTCCAGTTTTGACAAGGCTAGAGCACTCCAATATAGCCTTGAAATGCTAGCGCTGAGGAACATACGTGGCAATGGCAGATGATGTATGAGGAGGTTTAGGCTGGACATTAGAAAAAGAACTTGAGTAGATGTGTTGTGCAGCACTGGGACAGGTCTCTGAAAGAGGTGGTGAAGTCTTTATTTTTCAGGACTTGGCTAAATAAAGCCATAGGTGACCAACTGTGTTGGTGATAGTCCTGATTTGAGTGGGACACTCTTTGGACCTCAGAGTTACATGGTTTCATGGCACCCGTGTCAACAATTTTGTGCTTTTTGGTTTTAGAAGGTTATGTTGCTGTGATTTCCCTTTTCCTACTCAACCTCTGCTGTGAAGAGCAATCCTACTGCTTGTGCAATCCCAGTGATTGCGCTAGGAAAGCATTAATGCAGAAAGATGAGACAAAACTGGCATTATGCCTCACCTGGAAGGTTCCTGTGTTTCAGTATTAATCTTGCTCATTTCTAAAAGATTCTGCAGCTGATTTTTTTTCCTTTTGTTGCTAGGGAAGGTCTCAGTCTGCAGACTACAGGGGAAATTGCAAACCGCATGGAAAATTTGCAATCACAAAACTGTGATTTTAATTGCAAGGTAGTAAGACACAAGGTAGCTGGTGTCTCAGACCCTAGATGACCCCCTCATTTATGTTTTTGTGTGTGCGCGCTTAGAAGCAGACAGATAATCTATGTAGTTTTAAGTGCAGGTGTGTTAAATTTACTCTAACTCCTGTGAACCAGGGGACAACCGGTGTAGTAAACCACTACTGCCTGAAAGTTGCACATCAAACCTTGTGGCTCTGAGAACTCCCCTGTCTGTAGCCTACATAAAATGTCAATAAAAAATCCTTACTCTCTTTACTAATTAAATAGTCTCATAATCATTTGAATTACTAGGGAAGGTCTTCTGGAAAGAAGTTGAAATACAGTGATTGACTTCAAAGTGCTTCTGTGAAAGGTTTTGAAATTTGTCTCCTTTTAAACCTTGGCTGACAAAATTAGTTCTGAAAATAAGAAATATGTTTGATAGAGTTTATTTGGAAAGCAGATGCTTGCTGAGTCAGAGTTCATGGGATTAGAATATTGTACACTGATTATATCAGTCAGCAGCTGCGGCTCTGATTCATGTGCCAGGTTTACATAAAAAAGGATATTTCTTCTGGGACCAATCAAAAATACTAATATTTGATCAAGGAATTACTCGCTGAATCTTTATTAATTGCATAGTGAGATGTTCAGTGACCTTTATTTAAGATGATTCTTTAGAGACTTAAAATTAGCCAATCTAAGTCTGTTTCATTTAGAGTAGACTAACCTCAGAAATATTGTTAGGAACTAAGCATCTGTTCATCAATCAAAAATCTCCTTGGTTGATACTTCTTACGAAAAGAGACTTCTAGATTAAGTAACTCCACCAAAATAGCAAATTTTTCTGAACATTATAATACATGAAACGAAAATGAAGGCTATATCTCACCTCAGGGCAAAGGTAAAGATAAAACTTCATTGTGGAGGATGGAAGTGATTAAATTGCTTTTATCAAGTTACTGTATCTAGAATATATTATCCACTCTTTCCATAACCTCTGCAGTCTTGAGAATAAGGTATTCAATGAAGATGGGATTTCACTGTAGGATTTTACTTACTTTGTTCTCTACACTTGCTCAAGAAATTTGATGTGACTTTAATCTCCACTTGGTATGTCTGGCTAAAATATGATAATAATTATTTTCCAAAAATGTCACACTACTATAAGGTAGACAGTGGCTATAGAAATGTATAAATGATGCTGTATGTCTAGCTTGGGCCTGAGTAAAGCCCACTGACTTCAGTGAAGGCCGTAGTGCAAGCTACAGGCAAGACTAAGTAAGCATTCTTTCAGTTTCAAGGTCTGTCTTCATTAACCTAAAATTTCTCAAGTTTAGTGTATTTTGGGAACAATTTTCTAATCCCATTAGCTGTCTAAATATGAATTTGGAATATTTCCACAGAGCTGTCTTTTTTACTGTCATAAGGAAATAAACGTTTCTTTTTTATATATTCTTGGGCTCTTTATTTCATTTTTCATAAACTTCATTGGTTTGTGAATTTAATTTCTTCCCAAAAAGATCCTTTGTAAATTGCAAGTACAACTCTCAGCCATAAAATTTTAAGAAATCATTGCCATTTTTGTAGAGGATTGTTTAAAAGCTGGAGAGAAGGAAAGACTCATACCTGTTAACTTGTAAGCTTGAGGGTTACCTAAGCTAGCAGTCTGGTCATGTTGGGCTTCCTGGGGAGCAAGCAGAAAGGGGGTTCAGAAACGAATCAGGATGGTTCAGCAATCATGTGCTCAGCTTTTAACACAGGCCTTTCATTTAAGTTATATTTGCATTCAAAATTTGATAGAAATAAAAAATACTCCCTTGGGTTTGCACACTGATTTTATTTAAGTGCTTTTCCAAAATGACGTACCTTTGAAGAAGCCAATTTGTAGGCATTTTTCTGGTATGGCAAGCTGGACAGGTATTTTCCTATTTTGTTTGAATTGTTAGTCTCCAGGCAGAAAAATGAATAGAGAGTGCAGCATTTTCTTTCACCGGGAGAATGCATCTCTAGTGAAAGCATTGCCACTGTCTGATAAATTGTGGAGTGCAGTGGGTTTTCTTAATCTCTTAATTTTCCTGCTTAAAATGTGTAGAAAATTTACCAGCAAACCTACGGTAAGTATCTTTAAATAACAACTCTAAAAGCTGTAAATGTAAAGAGGGAATTCTCTGTTTCACTTTATTGCTTCCTCCTTTTGCACATCCATATACTGCAGTCTTTAAGAAAATGTCTCCAGTGAGACTCATTTTGTATTTAGTGTGCATGTTGGAAAGTGAATGATAGTGTGTGTGGAGTTCACCAGTTAAAAGGTCCAGAACATGCTTTGCTTATTTTTCCCTTTGTAATACACACCCTACTTGTTTTTTGATAGATGTAACTTCTCTCCATTTTGTAAAACAGCAATATAGGAAAGACAAGTATTTCTGAGTATTGGAGAGAATACTGTTTGAAAGGATCTCAACTACTTCAGCATTTCCTTGAAGAAGAAAACACAGTCCAGGAGGAAAAGCCAATACTCCTTGCTGAAGGCTTCTGAGCATGGAATGTGCAGCGGAACTATGCCTTAATCAATGGCAATATCTGGGTTTTGTATTTTGTGGTCTTATTTTGAAATAAAAAACAAACCAAACCACAACAGAACAATGCAACCCGTCGTTTGAAGCTGTGTTTGGTGTTTGCACTGAGTACAGTAAATGAAAGTCATAAAAAATAAATATGTCCAGTGATGGATCTGTGGCCACATACTTAACTGAATTGAAAGGGACAAAGGCAGAACTTTGTCCTTTCTGCCTCAAAGGTAGTTGTAGTTGCAGTTGCAAATTTAATAAGGTCTTTAGGAGGCTGGGGATTTTGCTTGGTTTGGTTTTGCTTAGCTTGGGTCTTTCATTTGTAACGCAAAAACTCTGGTTGTGTTCTATAGAAATATGACTTCCAAAGAGGTTATATATAAACCAACAATATTTAGGACAAACTAGAATGGTTTATTTCCTTTTCCTTGCATCTCTGCTATTTAAAAACAATATAGTAGGCTAGCTAGTAAGTCTGTAAAGGATCTCGTAATCAAGGGTCTTCTGGGCCTAGAAATCAAATCTCTTCACCGACTGTTTATCAAGATTGTGTTTGTGTTTGAACTCTAGATGATTTCACAACAGATGCATGATTTACTAAACTGTTTGGTGAGTCTACATGTTTTTCTTCTGTTTTAGTCTTTGGAGCCACTAAAAGGATTCTATAAAAAGGAAACACATGCATTTAAAATACATTTACATGAATAATTACAACGTTCCTCTGCATAAAAATACACTCATCAGCATTAAACATCATGGCAATGAGGATGACTACATCAGCCTTCTTATTAGCAGGAAGGAAGGAAACAAGAATGTATCTATCTGTTGCTTCGTACTAGTTTTGCCTTCAAAGAAATCAATGCCAAACTTTGGAAAGACACTGAGATTTTCTTAAAAATAAAACTTCTTTAAAACTTTCATTTTCTTTTGGTTGATCAGGCCTCTCTTTTCAGCGGAACACCAGTGGATTGCATACATTTTGCTACATTGTTTGCAGGTTTCTTTTTGATGCCTGTAATGCCATGGAACTTGATTTAATGCAAAGCTTGATGGTTTTTATGCTTTGAAATAATTGGTATGGGTTTCTTTGCTGGTAAAACTGGGAGAAGAAACTAATGAGAGATCTTATTTCATTTGCTGCTTGTCCATTTTCTGGACTTTTATTTTTCCTTCATTCTTCCTTATCCTACCTAGTGATGGGCTTTTGAATGCTAATTAGTAACTGCAAAAAAATAGCTCATGCTTCTAGGAAGAGAGGAGGTTTCTTGTTCTGATAGTATATGGTAAAGGACTTTTATTTTGCATTGTGCCTGTTGCACAATTTGTACCTCAAGAATTCAGTAATTAATGAGGGAGGAGATGGGAAGGAAATATCCTTGTGGGGAGAAGGTGCTATGAGGTTTCCTTGTTTTTATCAGTGCAGACATGCAAGACTGCAATTCTTTTTTGTTGCTTAATTTCAATCAAGAAGCTTAATCATTTTAATGTCAAGTTAAATGATGGTGCATTTATAATTTGGTGCATTTAAAATTTGCTTCTGTCATAGCAGAAGCTGTTTTGTTAGCATCCCTATCAAGGCTTGAATCTACTTTTATAGTTCAGAAGGAAATGTTTTGGGGTTTATATGTATTGTAAAACTAAGATACAAAGGCTAGCTCAGTGCTAACTGATGCTGGAAGGCCTGTGATTACAGCACCTAGTTGCTTTAATTTCAATAGCTTTTCATAGCAGTGTCTAATTTGGTAGGATTGTTTGATTTGCTTGATGTTTCTGTCCTTGAGAAACCATGAGTCTGATTTCTGTTCTGATGAGAGGGTTCACATGGAAGTCAGGCTTCTAACTTGCAAAGGCTCTGGGGTCCTAGTAGCACATTCTTCTTGTGAGATTTGATTAAACTTCTGTGCTTACAGTTTGCAATATATGTGCCCTTCACTTACTTTTTAAAAATAATGAATAGTCAACTGAGTTAGGCCATTGCAAGTGTAAGCTCTTGTGGATGTGATAGTTTGAGTAGTGCTGGGCAGAGCTTTAGAAGAAGAGCAATAGGATACTTGTGTTCATAAAATCCTTTTTGCTTAAGACCATTTCCAACACAAAGCTAAAATAAGAATTAAAGAAGTTGTGTGGTGGGTCCTGGTGATTGTATCCACACTGCTTCCAACCACAATAGCAGGTGCATGCTGCTTCTGTCTTTAGCAGTCTCCTACATATACCAAGTCAGTGCAAGGATGCCTTTGAGCATTCCTGTCAGGATACAAAGCCACTCAAGCGCATGTTAGTGACACACTAGCCTCCAGGGTACACTTGGGCTCATGGGATCCTGAGCATTTCCAATGAAGTTTTTCAAAAGATAGGAGAATCCAACTTTGGTCATGTCCCTCTGTTTTCCTGCACTGTTAGAAGTAAGAATGTTTCTAGAAATTATTAATTGCCTCTACTTAGTGTGCACTTTTGTCCTGGGTTCAGCAGTAGCTGTGTTTTTGACTTTCAGCCCGGGAACAGAGCTGATAACACCGGTGGTTTTAGTTGCTACCCGGTAATGTTTACTCTGGCCAAGGACTTTGTGAGTCTCATGATCTGCCAGGGAGGAGGGGAAGCCGGGAGGAAGCAGAGACAGGACACCTGACCCAAGCCAACCAAAGAGGTATTCCATACCACAGCATGTCATGCCCACTATATCAACTGGAGGCAGTTACCCAGAAGGGCTGGATCACTGCTCAGGTCAGGCTGGGTATCAGTCGGTGGGTAGTGAGCGGTTGCATTCTCTTCCCTTGTTATTTCCCTTATCTTTATTATTATTGGTGGTAGCAGCAGCGATTTGTGTTATACCTTAGTTACTGGACTGCTCTTATCTCAACCCGTGGGAGTTACATTCTTTCAGTTCTCCTCCCCATCCCTCTGGGAGCGGTGGAAGGAAGAGGGGGAGTGAGCAAGTGGCTGCATGGTTCTGGGTTGCCGGTTGGGCTTAAACCACTACAACATTACTTAGCCCCAGTGATACACACTACAATTTATGATTGAGGAAATGGTTTGGGATGTTTTAAATGTAATGGCCTAGCAGTATATTTGAAGAATACTTTGTTCACTGATAGTTTCTGGTATGAAAAGTCAGTAAATGAATGCAGTTTTAAAGGTTCTCTGAATTTATTGACCTCCTGTTCTCATTGAAGAGATTCAAAGCCTGGCAGGTAACTGTCTTTAAAATCTTTAGTATAAATATCACAGGAGGTTACTTCCAACTAAAACAAAAGTCTGCAAAAATGATATGGACAGAGAACAAATAGAGTAAAGTTTTCTGTTTGTGGGGCAATTCAGTTCAAAATAGAAAACTACACTTAATATTTTTTCTTCTCTTTTCAGAAACTGTAGGCAATCAAGTGTTTATCCAAAATGCAAACTCAAATAGCTGTCAGCTATTTGTCAGTAATACAGGCAAAGCAGTAAAGTGTAAGATTTTCTCATCAGCCAGCCAGAGACAAGTGTGGTGTGAAGCTTTTCTGGCCAATCTCTCCTCTGTCTGCAGAGTCTTCTCCCTGCAGTAATGCTTCTGCAAACTGGTTGTAGCCCAAATATTACTTCAGTTCTAGCAGAACAACTGCCATATCTTCCTCTGGAGAAGGCGCAGGCTTCTCTGTGAGCCTTGGTTATGGTAGACATTTTCACGGTGCAGTAGAGACAAACGGATCCACTTTGCTAATGCCTTTTGTCAGAAACAAAAATGTTTCCATAAATCATTAATCATCTGCATTTAATGATGTCATAATTTCCTGTAAAAACTGATGGGAAGAGATGTCTGCCTCTATTCTACTTTATTAGGTCTATGGAAACTTAAGAGGGCTAAAGCAGATTTTGGAAATTAATTGGTTTGTCCAGTTTGTCATGAAGCAATTTCAAGTGTGGCATTTCTTCCCCAGTACTAGCAGTTGGAGCTTGAGAGGCCTCTTTTGTGGAGAATGCTTGATTGAAACCAGAAAGGATTCCACAGAGCTTGTTAGGCAGATAGTCAGCAGTATTAATGGTCGTCAATGAAGCCAAGTTCTGCAGGGTTTCATAGGGTGTATTTTATATGACAAACACTGTTCCCATGGTGTTGCTGGGACTTACAGATCATGGGATCAGTTCTTGTTCTGTATATCTTTTTTTGAAGGTAAACAGTTCTCTCCACCTTACAGAGAAGGTTGAAGTTGCTTGGTTATAGGATTTTTAGGCTTAGGAGATGACAAAGGTTGGACGTTGGGATTGCTGTGTCTTTGTCCACTGTGTCTTTTATTTATTTGTATAATAGATAGTATTGCACTGAGCATCAAATGGCTTGTTGACAATCCAACCGTCTTTGCAGCAGCCCAAGTTAGTCTTTGCAAACAAATTCCATTAGAGACCATCTGTTTCTTGTAATTCCTTCTTTTTTTGCACTCTTTGCACTTCTTATTTTACCAGTATTAGTAGCTGTAGACAGGGTAGTCTATTGTGTAGTATGGGCCCTGACAGTAAATGGCTGACTTACTGTGTGCTGAAGGTCAGAGATGTAGGCATAGTACACAAATACATCCAGAATATATAAAATAAGGAAACCTTCGTTAAGTGATCATGCATTCTGGTTTTTGTTTTATATGGTGTTTTCCATTTCTGTTTCCACTGCCCCAGAGTGCTAGTGTGCAAGGTTACTGCATGCCCATGAACAAGGAACGGTGCTTATATTGTCCATTCATAGCATTTCAGGGCTTGGATTTACAACCTAGTGTCAGAGAAGTGCATTGGCAGAACAGTTCTTAAAATACAGTGAGAAACTCAAGAATCACCATGCTTTCACTCTCTTTTTCCAGTTTGTGTTAGGGGTGCTTGAGTTACGGGAGCAGTTAGATAATCACAAGTGACGTGAGCACAGTATGCTGTACAAAACACCCCTCTGGCTCTTTCCTTGAGGACTCCGGCATGATGGAAAACTAATCTGCAAGAAAAATTGTGAGTGTTAGAAACAAAAGAGTAGTTACTTGGCCCCCTCTGTTTCTCACTTATGACCCTTGACTAGCCTCCTAAACAAAAGAACGTAGCAATCTGTCACACAAACTATTCTTGACATCCCTGAAATGAGCTTCTCCCCCTCTCCCCCCTTTTTTTTTCCTAGTTATATTTAAGTTGTTGCATAATTAAAATCTCTTTGACATCCTGCTTACATTCATATCCTGTTGCAGGATTGGTATCCATCTGGCTTACAGCTGATGGAACTTTGTATCAACCCACTCTTCCCATATCAGACACTACTTGGAAATTCATGACCTTAAATATCACCATGGTAGTTCTTTTTAACTCCTACCAAGTGTAATAAGCAGTAGGCTGCATGTTTGGGTTTTTTTTGTTTGTTTTGGTTTGGATTTTTTTTTCCCCTGAAAAGCATTTAATTTAAAACAATTCACTATTGTCCACTTGTTTTGTAGGTGGAAATGTATTTCTTTTTTACACATGTACATGAAAAGTGCACTAACAAATGAGCAATTATTTCAAGGCTGTTTCTGGACATGTTGCCTTTAGCTGTTTTAGTTGTTATATGTCCTCACTGGCCAAGTAATGCAAACTTGACCTGTTCAGAAAGAACAAAGAAGCTGTGGCTGCCTCATCCCTTGCACTGTTCCAAGGCCAGGTTGGATGGGGCTTTGATCAACCTGATCTAGTGGAAGGTGTCCCTGCCCATGGCAGGAGGGTTGGAACTGGGTGATCTTAAAGGTCACTTCCAACTGCTATGGCTTTCCAGTAGTGCAGATAGAGCCCACAAAGGGATGGATCTGCCTATTTGGGGTGTACTTGAGTTGGTACACAGGCAAAAGCCCACTGTACAGCATACATGCAGTGAGTCCAGTGAAGCTGCCATTTGTTCTGCCTATAAACTATACATAGATTGAGTCCAACAGAGCTGGGAACTGCTGTGCTTGTGCCTATCAAGCAGGGCGTCCCATTCATCCAGAACAGCCTGTGAATGTATGGTGGGTCTGAAATGTCCCAGGTATTTTAGAAATCCAGGCACAATTTTGGTTTTTCCACCCAAGCACAAATCTCCAGTAGGCAGAACAGGACAGATACGGGTGAAGAGTGCCCTGGTTTTGTAATGTATTTATAGTAGTATTGAGCCCAGGCTAATGGCATTTTTCTGCTGAAAAGCTATTCAGATGCAGTAAGCAGCTAAGCAATGGCATAATTTAAAGATGGGCTGAACTTCATGGCAAACAGCAAAGGGCAAATTGATCCGTGAGGCACTGAACTGTGTGAGTTTGGATGTTTTCAGATGTTTGTCTCGGGTTGGGTATGGTTTTTTTTCACTGTTGTGCATTTATAAATATCTATTTATGGAAACCAAAGAGTTCCATGAATAAATGAGATGGCATATTCCTTTCTTCATTTCACAAATTACAGTATCAACATTTTAGAGCCTGTTCATGAATTAATAATTACTTTAATCAATAAAAATAATTACAGTGCTAAGAACATTTTAAGAATGAATGCTTCTATGCTGTTTCCACTCCTTTTTAATTAAAGCATGACAACTCATGTTTACCATTTTCATCATGATAGCCCTAAATGGTGAAATTTGTCATCTTTGACTTGGGCTCTAGTTATAATTCTTTCAGATGGTTCAGATCTCTTCTCATTATTCAATTATGCTTGCTCCAATTTTAAACGGACCATTTTTTCCTCTCAGAATCTCTTTCATACCGTAAGAGTATCTTTGACTTTGTAATAACCATTTTAAATATTCTATGCTATCCAGAATAAATGCAAATTAAATATGTGAACTAGAGAAACAAATATAAACTGCTGAATATAAATACAGCAATAGACCAATTATTTCCAGTTTAAATGCATCTATCTTATTCCAGTATAGCATGAAATATTAATATAAATTTGTTGCAAATACATAAATTGCTAAAAGACCATAATAAGCTTGCGAAAGCAGCATAGAAACTTAATTTTTATGCCTGCAACATAGTCTTCAATTAAATGATCTCATTATATTTTCATACAGAATCTCTTCCCTGCTTTTTCAGTAGATTGCATGGCATTCCCTGAAATATAATAACTTGCTGTAATAGTCTTGTTCAGCCTGTTCGCCACATCTTACTTCACTAATATTTTTTAAACCTAGCTATGTGATAATAAATTTCTTCTCCTCACCACAGTAAGATGTTTGCCTCACAAATGCCTGTTTCTTGTCAGTGCTTCACAGAACAGTGTTTTGCCTGGTGTGTAGCTAAGGGAGTGAGTCACTAGGAGCTATGGGGAAAACTACTATGCTTGAATTGACCATATTCAGGCACGTAGGACCTAGGTTTTTAAAGTCCTTGTTTTGTAAAATATCGTGTAATACATCTCACAAGCACTCCAAGACAGAGCTTTTACTTACTTAAAACACAACCGTGAGAGTTCTTCCAAGAGTCAACATAGACGAAGGGCTTCCTGACAAAGATTCAAGCCATCTGAATTTTAACATTTAATTGTGATGGGTATGCCAGGAGTGTGATATCTCTCTGTACTCCCCAAACCTATAATGATTTCTTTTCATTCCCTTGCTATTATTATTTCTGTCATTATATGCCTCTGTTACAAAGCTTCTTCAACATCTTACTTTCCAGTCATCACTTTGTGTGTAGACTGCTCTACATAGCTGCATCCTCTGAATGACTTGCCCTTTTCCAGTAGCTGCATACAAACCGGCTTGCCATTGTGAACAATTCAACATTCATTCCAGCTCAGGAATAAAGTGTGCTTTCGGATGCTTCCTTTTACCACAGAACTTCTTACCTGTCCTGCCTTGTCTTTTCTTTCTGTCCAGTTCCTTTTTCACACCCTTTCCTTGCCTCTTCCATCTTCCTCTTCATGGAGGCTCTTTGGGCTCTGTTTAGGTACTCCAGTTCTCTCCTGGGTGCTGTCCTGGTTGCACAGTGGATTATGCTGTGGTATATTACCAAAGTAGTAATAAAAAAAGGAGCAGAAGTATAAAACTTGATGATGGTTAAAACTGATGACTCTGTTTTTTACCTTGTGAGCAGTGACCCATTGCAAAATATGTGTATGTGTGCCACTTTACCTGTCAGTGTAATTGAGATTAGTTGGTGTATGAGACTGACATTGGCTTTTTGCACACAGCAAGTATAATTTGTGGTGTATTAACTGCACTTGGTGTGTTAATGTCTTAGTGCCTCTCAATGACAAAAATTATTTCTAGAAATTGTTAACTTTATGTTATGAGTCTCAGAACAGAGGAATTGTATTTTTTAAGCTATTTACAGTCAACCTTTTGCAAGGGGTATGGACAAGCTTTGTCTTGCTTGTCATGTATAGTGACAACTAAGAGGCAGTCACTGATTTTTATATTTACCTTTTTAGCGACAGAGGATACGCTTTTATGAAATCCAAAGTAGCAGTTGCCTGTACTCAGTTGCTATTTCAGTATGAATTGCAATCACTTCAATGAAGCAGCTATTTCCATTTTATCACAATGAGAGAGGAGCTCAGATACTTATTTTCCTGGCACGTGTGTTTGACAAAGTACTAAATACTTCACATATTACACCCCAATGCCGTGTCAAAGTGCTTTTTCCTGTATTATTTCTTGAACCCAGAAAATTAAGATACATCCAAAAAGTATGTTGAGCAAATATTTGCTCTTGTTGGATTTATCATTTGCCGTTGGCAGCAACTTCAAATTATTTCAAGATATCTTGAGATCCGGGAACAATTTGCCATGAAATGATACAGCTTTTCCTTCAAAAAGGGCATAAAAAATAATTGCTCTATAAGATGTAATGTTTATGAGGTCATACGAATGGTTGCCTAATGTGCACATGGTGAGAACTGTGCATTTCATGTTAAATAGAAGAATGGCTGTGCACTGAGAAGGAATATTTAAGAAATCAAGCGAACTATAAATGGCCATCTGCTTCATTCTCCATTTTTATTTGCTGGATTAACCCACTGCAATATTTTAATGGATAATGGATTGCTGTTCCATCTACTCATTAAATTTTTTATACCACAAAACTACCTTGTCGTAAAAAAAGGGTTCCTTTCTGTGCAGGGAAGAGACAGTTGTTGGGGGAGAGGAAAAACATAGTATGAAAAATATCATGAACTATACCTTTCCTCTTGACCTTTCCTGTGATTCCAGGTTTTCCTGTACTTGCTCCTGTCTTTAGCACAATGGTCCTTCTGTTGCTGTGAGGTTACAAAGGAGGAATAAATAGTGGGGTCCCATCAGCGTCCTTTCCCCTGTTCCTCTGCTTGATCATCTGTGCTGCAAGTAGGAGGGTGAGTGATGAAGGTATGCTGGGTTCTACTTATTCTCAGCTGCTTACATGGACCTCCTGTGTGGTTGCTGTCAACTTCTTAGTCTGAATAGAATCATGGAGTGGTTTGGACTGAGCTTTCAAAGATCAGCTAATCCAATCCCCCCTGCCATGGTCAGAGCCATCTTCCAGTAGATCGGATTGCACAAGGCCATGTCCAAGCTGACTTTGAACACTTTGAATAGCTCTTAGGCTGCTCTGACCCTTCTCTTTGCTGAGATTAACAGAGTTGACAGGCTGAGTAGCACGAAGCTTGTGCAAAATATTTTTCATTTCTTTCTGTTTCACCTCTTTTTGTTACAAACAAGGGCAGTGGAGGAGGGCCTCGTGTGTGGTTGCCTGTGTGCTCTGAGGCTGGACCTCAATTTTGTGCTTTGCTGCAACAGCAAAACCTACTTGGGTCTCTTAGTTTTGTAAATATGCATTACTGCTCCGCCTATGTGAATAATCAGTGTAAATTCATTATGTGGGGTGTTTTCCAGGGAGCATTGTTTTAAGGCATAAACATTTCTAGGTACTGGGGAAGACTGTTTCCATGAAGGGCAAGTCCTGGGTAAGGGTGCAGTTGTTTTAAAAAAGGGGAAGTGATGTTGAGTGTACTGGTGTTATTTTTAAGATGGGAAGATAGCGGAAGGAAAACTTACTGTAGTATTTTTCAAAGGTAATAAACTTCATAGTAGGTTTTACCTAAATACGCTTAATAGGGCATTATAGCCGTTCCAATGTGATTATGGTAACAATGCAAAAGCACAAAGCAAATTACAGCCAAGCCTCAGAATCTGATGTCTGCAACAGCAATGTGTTGCAGAAAGACATTTGAATACATTGAATAAAGAGAGAGACATCTGGTTTGGATGACCCACCAACCCTGGAGTATACGCAGATGAGCAGCCCAGAGCTTATGTTTTCATAAAAATTCCTGTTATGTCTCAGTCTCATTCCTGAGTGGAAATAGCCCATTAAGATCTCATTGCTAGGCTGAATGCATGGTTTAGATTACTGTTTTCCCCATGTGCACCACATTTGTTTACACTGAATTTCACTTGCCATTTTATTGACTAATCACTCGATTTCATGAGGCTTTTCTGCAGTTCTCTTCCCTCACAGCATAAATTGAAAGCTCCACAGGACTTCTGCCTAGAGCCAGACTGTTTTGGTATCTGTGCTCAATTTGAGCTATCTTACCATCTGACTCAAGCACATATTTCTGAAATAGGACCCTACCAAAGGTACTGCCTTCTGAGTTTCAGTTTTGCAGGTACACGAGCTCTTCCTCTTTCCCTTTCCTTGTTATGGAGAAAAGGATATTTCAAAACTCAGGGGCTGAAATGCTCCTTCCAAATTCCCTGTGCTGTGTGAGAGCATTTCCCTTTCGTAATGTGTTTATCTATCTTGTTTAGGAAAATGACTTACCTGAAAATGTATTTTGTCCAATTTAAGCAGACAAGGCTTGGCATGTCTGTGCCTGGCTATTCACCTTGTCAGCATTTTATCACCTCTGCCCAGATGATTTTGCTGGGCCTCTGTAAGAAAGAGCAAACAGTCAAATATGAGTCCTTCCTTGACTGTGGGAACTTCAGTAGGAACATTTTACAGCCCATTGTCATGGGGAAATCACCCACCACCTTACATAAATCAGAGAGGGGAGGTGTTCAAGTTGTATCTTCAGATCTGCATTCAGGAAACTGCAAAGCTTAGAATGGCAACTCATAATGCTTCTCGGCAATACATCATCAATAGCCAAAGGGTTTCTATGTGAGATGAGATTTTTCAGTACAAGCATCCTTGAAATCTGCAGAAGATGCTGTACATCCTGTCACGTCAGAAAGGCATGGTCAAGTGAGCTTACACCTGACTGCTTGTACCCTGCTTCTCCTCAGTCAAAGCTGAAGCAGTACCCCTCAAATAAATGACACTGGGTAGTTTGGAAGTAACAGGAATGTGATCTCACTTCCCTAACTTTAAGGCAGCTTCATAGAGCTGCACTGTTCAGTTGAAGACTCTGGCAGATCACTGCAGTTTGTTTCTCAGGTACTGACTGCCATTGCAATGATTACATCCCCCTGAGCTGTTTCTGTAGGTCACCACTTGAAGTCAACTACTATTTTGTTTTTTTAATCCATTTAGGCCCCTATGAGCTTCGTGACTACAAAAGAATTAGAAATTAGCCTAAAAAAAAGATGAAAAAAATGTTGATCCAGTTTATGGATGTTTGCAGGATTTTCTCTGTGAAGTTATGACTTGGTTTTTCAGTCAAAGACACTCTCAGAAATATGTAATACAGGTAAAGAAAATGACTGCTGAAAGGGGTGTTATGAACTTTCAAAGAAGAGCAGAGTGCCTTGGTTGCTGTCTGGTACAACTGCTGCAGACAACACCATTTAAAAATGCTTCTGACTGAAAACAAAGGGAATTGGCTTTGATTTACCTGATCATAAAAATTATTCATCGACTTAGAATAACTGTGAAGCACCTCTGGCACACTGTAATGTTCCCAACTGCAGTGAGTTTGTGGACTTCATTGACAATAGTCATAAGAACACAAGAAACACTTTGGTTATTAATTAGGGAAAAGTCAGTTAAAAGTGAGAATTTCTAATTTCCATGACATGGCACATGTTCTCTGAAAGATTCAGAGCTAGTACAGCAAGTAGATTTTGTTTGCCTGTCACAGAGACTAAGGTAAAAACACCTTCCAGTAGAGATTATGTCATTTCAAGTTCTTAATATTTTACCGAAAGAGTGGGTGAAGCCCTCCAAAGATTTCTGATGACAGTGTGCCCTCTGTGGTTACCTGTACTCCAGAAACAAAAGGAAATATGCTGTATCCTATCTTCAGGGTGTGGGGAATGGCTCCCCCTTCCAGTTACTGTTGGGATTTGTAACGTTAGACTGTAAAACCAAGGTTAAACTTCCACAGGTCTCATGCTGCATGGTGGTAGCTGGTCTGGGGAGTCTCCCTTCTTCCTCCCAATGTGCACAGCTGGACACGAGTTATATGAACAGATTCAGAGCCTTTTAGCTCATTTGAAAGTTAAAGACACATCAAGAATTGAAAAATGCTTTGCAAATTTTTAGATCTTATGAATTAGTAAATGAAACATAATAAAATCTTTAGATGTAAAATAAATGAAATTGAAATGCAAAGAGGGGTTCTCTTTAATAATTATAATTCTTTATCAGGTGCTTCAACACTGTCATATTGAATCTTAGCTCTGAATTGCTGAGACTGACATTCATTTCGTTGCCTGAATTATAGTATATTTCACAGTCATCATAGAATCCTAGAATGGTTTGGGTGGGAGGGGACCTTAAAGATCATCTACTTCCAACCCTTCTGTCATGGGCAGGGACAGCCGAAGGACACCTGTTTCTGAGATTCTAATGAAAAGGAAAAATTAGGAAAACGCAGAATGTGTGTCATGAAATGTTTGCTCTGCAGTGTTTGGGAAACCATTTAAAATTTGATTTCGTGCACTACCTCATCTTTTCCTACCCTTCTATTTAAATGAGAGAAGGTTCTTTTTATGGTAGGTGGAAGTACTGTGAATTCAAACTGTGAGTGCTGTGCACTTTTAATGCTGTGATTTTTAGACTTCGTGTACCATTGGGAAAACTTTGGCCGAGGTTTTTTAGGTGTCTTTGAGAACTTTGGGAAAATAGCATGTTTCAAATTGCCCTCAAAGTCAGAACCAAATAACAAAGAAGATTATTTTTTTGCTAGCTAATGCCTTAATAGACTCCAGCCATTTCAGAGCGGGAAGCAGGAGAGCACTCCAGGGCCATTTCAGTGTCTCTGCGCCTTTCCTCCTTTTGGGCTCTAAGTATTTTGAGAGTATGCAACTCGAGGCTGATATATGTGATAAAAACATTCTTCAACTGGTTTTGGTGCCCCTCTTGTGCTGCCCTTAGACCATCTCTCCACCTTTTGTCCTGTTTCTAGGGCATGTAGTTTTGATCATAAGGTCATCTGGGCAACCATCTGTTATCTTTTCAGAAGGGAGGCATTCTGGGGAGGCAGATAGATGGTTTTGCCAGGTATGGTTAGCCTCACATGGGGATAGTTCACTGTAGGACTGCTTTCAGACAATGTTGTGGGCAAAAAGGCATAAGGTTCCTCTTCCTTGATTCCATGCAGTTCCTGGAGCCTACGTGACTTGCCTGCCATGGCATACTTGCTATAAACCCCTGTTCTCGTTTATTGCAACTCAGCCATTTCAAGTGCATTGAAAACACACAAAAATTGCATCTCTCAGTCCAGTTGTGGTGGGATGGGTCTAGCCCAAAAGAAATGGAGCTACTTGTGGCACAGAGAATCAGACCCAAAGCAGGGGGCATCTTTTTGCTGTGTAGGCAAGACTTCAACCATCTGCAAGGTTAGGTGGGATTCTAGGTAATGTACTCTGAAATTTGTGTGCCATCCTTTGGTGTAAGTCATACAAACATGTCTCCTTCCTTTGTCCTGGAACTTGACTTCTCTTGAGACAGATGTGCTGTATGCTTTGCATTTAGCATGTATTTAATATCTATCTGAAGCTGTGTAGCTGTTGTATGTCTAATTGCCTTCTTAGCTGTTTTGAAATGGAGAGGTAGCTGTCATTCAAGGGAACTGAATTTGAGAACACAGGAGCTGCTATCCAAGCATATGTTTCTATTTCTGTTGTTTTTCTGCCTTTTTTAGTAAGGGTACTGAAACAAGGTAACAGCAAACACAATGAATAAGCAGGTAAAACACTTGTATTTTTTAATTACCCTAATGATGGAGGGTAAGGATTTGCAGAAGAGGTTTAGTGTGGCCTGTTGTCCATTCTGTTGGTCCACCCCATAGGCAGCAGGGTGAAGTTAGAATTCCTGCTGCAGCTGAATCCATTTTGTGATTCTTTGTTGCTTTTCCTTGGTTCGGCAGATTGATCTGGATTTCATGAAGTGTTTACTTTGGTGTCTGTTATGCTATTAATTTCCTACTTAGGTATTCAGAGAAAAGCTATGTGTCAACGTGAAGCATTACACCTTCATCAGCATTATATTTGTCACTTTCTGCAGGTCTAAGGAGTTATGTATTTCATTTAAAAGAAACAAAAAGGTGTTAGGATAATTTCGGGTGTTGTCATAATGCGTAACATTGTTGGATTGTATTTTTGTGTGTTTAGCAGCCTAGCTTGCAGTTTATGTTGTGGCCATGTATTATATTTAATGAGGGAAAAAAAAGTTCCTTTAATCAGACTTAAATGTATTACCTTTAAATGTGATGTTGTCTTATAGGAAGAAAATGTGAACGCAAGCATAATTTATCATTTTAGTAATTTATCTGCTTAAAGAGATGTTCTCATGTCTTCTAGCTTTCTCACTGGGTTTTTTGGATACTTGTATGTTCTTTTTCAAAGAGTATACTTTACTGGGACTGAACAATGCATGTCTGCAATCTATAACATAAAGATTTAATAGTTTAATTAATTTTCAAATTCATTCTATCTTCTTAGCTGAACCTCTGCATGAAACAGAGCTTATCAGTGAACAATCCACTATAAATTTCACTCTTTTCACATTGGAGTGGTTTAATGAAGAATTCAGAAGTATGAGTGATTCAAGTCATTTGCTAAGCATTATACATCCGTAGAATAGTATGTTTAATAGTGTACATTGATCCAAATGAAGTATTTCTAATGACCTCAGGCCTTTTTAAATCTTGACTGACTAAATGAAATTTTTGTCTCTAATTTGCAGATTTTGCTGCCCCCATTAATCTCTCCTTGAGAGAGATTGCAAAATATCTAGGTTTTCAAGCAGGTTGGTTTGGGGATTGGTTGGGGATTTTTTCCATGGAAAAAGTCGTCGAAGTGCTAGGATGTTGTATTTAGTATTCTGAGCAGACTCTTCACAAATTCTCATACATGTTCAACTGCAGTGTAAGCAAAACACTGCATGCTGAAAAATGGAAAAGGTTTTTCTGTAGCTATACTACTCATTTTATGTAAGAAAACTGGAAGGGGGGTTGGTCTGAAAATGTCTTTAAAATATCTTTTGGAAATACTATATGCATGTGTACTTAGAAATGCCGTGTCTTGAAGTGAAATCTTGATGTGGTTATGGTCAGTTTGTGATCAAGCCTAGTGCATTTTATTTCATTAAAACTCAAAATAGTTGCTGTGGTATCTTTTCATTTCAGTGAAATGAATATAAATGTTTCTTCCTTGAGGCTCCTGAGTCTGTGGTTAATGTCCAGAAGACTTCTAAGATGGTATACGCAGTTATGTATTTTCTCAAGTATGAGTCATTTTAAATGATGTAAAGCAAAACGGATAAAGGTTTCTCTGCCTGGGACCAGGACTTGGCCAACTGAATCTGAAGTTCTTTTCCATTCTGCCTCTTTTCATCCTTGGGTTCACTGTGCTACAGCTGTAGCATCTGGGTTATAATACAGAGAAATACCAGCTGTACAATGGTTTCTCGTGTCCATGTCAGGCAGTTTTGTGGTCTTGCTCAGTGCTTGCTTTTAGTGGCCAAACCTTCCTTTCAGTGGCAGAAAATTAATATCCATGTTACATGATAAGTACCCTGAAAAAAAATACATGTCACAAACTAACAAATTCTCATTAGTGTATTTTTTTATATTGCCTTAAGGTTAGGTACAAGGGGGTGTTTCTTCTGGAACTATCCTAACTTGCACTGGAGGGGAAGCATATTCTGGGGGAGTGTTTTTCATTTGTTGCCTTCAACCTGTTGTATAGTTTGCCATGAATGTCAAAGGTAGCGGCCCACTTTATCTCATGTACACTAGAAGCCAATTAAGTCTATCATATCATTTCAACATGCAGGCCAGTTAATAACTTTGGGTCACCAGTGACGTGAATTGGATTTGAATTGGTGTTCTGGAGGTGAAAGACTGGATATTAAATTATTAATGCTTTTCAGTCTCAAGTTCTGACATTGAAAATGCCCTTTCCTTTTGCTTCCTGCAGAAGTTTGAATAAAATACACATGTCAGGTCAGGTCTGTTCTCAACTGGCAACCTGGGATTAGGTTCCCTTTCCTGTTCTTCCCTCCCCACCCTCGAATATATACCAAGTCAACATATTTTTTTCTATTCTCACTCTGTCTCCAGCCACTGTCTGCTTTTACAGTACTGATATCTTTTTCTATTCCCTGTAGGAGTCTGTGGCTTTATAGCTGAGGAACCAAAGTATTCCTATATGTCTGGAGATTTAATTTTGTCTTGCTCTATTTCTCTGTGGAGTAGTGTCTCTAGAGGAGCAAAACGTGATATGCCACAATAGGATTTCTTTTTTCATTAGTTCTTTAAGCAGTAACACTACAGGTACTCTGTTTTGTTACATGTCATTGTAGTTACATCTTTAAAAATAATCTCTTGGAACCAAGAAGGGAAACATCACACAAAGTCTGCCTTCACATCAGAGGCAGGGAGAAAATATCTTTCAACTTAAATTTGTATAAAGCCTGACAAACACAGTTTGCAGTGATTTTACTTCTAGGGAAAAGCCTTTTCAAATAAATAAGAACTTGCTCCAGATTCAGATGACGGTGCCTCTGTAAAAGTCAAATCTGATTTTTTGCCCTTTTCTTGACAATGACTGTAGTAAGTGACCTGAATGTGGTCTGTTCCTTTGAAGTGAGCAGCTTTGAGATGCGTTGAGGAGACTCCTTCTTTTCACCCTTCAGAAATGAAACTAGCAAGAGTGTAATGTTCCCATTCTCCTAAATAGGAATGGTACACGTGCCTGCTTGTATGTGCTTTTCCAACAGTACCCCTGTTAGCATGCTTAAATGTACTTAGTAGTTTATCAAGTAACATATGCCAAGTTTGTTTTCTGTGATTTCTGTTAATGCCTTTTCAATAAGTGAAGTATATAAATAAATAGATGTTTATTATGATTAAAGGAGTAATGATATATTCTAAATTTATTGAGTGCAGACTGGAACTTTTGCTTGGAAGTTGGTTGGAAAAAATGACTGTCAAACTCATTTACCACAATTGCAGCAGAAGTGCAGTTCCTTCTGGGAACATAGACATTTGTATAATCTGACTCTGTGGCACTGAGCTATGCTGTATGTAGTATATTTATGATTGAACAGAAAGTTTCAAACAGCAGCCTGTGAAATTGGATTTCAGATGTAATGTACCATAAATAAGTGCTATAAAGAATGCCTTTAATGCTATAAATCAGTTTTTATTGGTTTCAGCTATCTCATTCTGGTTATTGTATTACCCACAAAATCAATAGGAATCAAAGAGCTGGAATATATTTTATTTTAATGTCCCATCTCCCATGGAAAAGGCATATGAGCCCTTAGATCACCTTTTGGGTAGGTTGGGCAAGGCTGATGAATTACAGCAATGAGAGTGTATTCACAAAAAGGTCTGTGTAAATAGTAGCTGAGTAAGACTTGAAATGTTTTGGTACAGCAGTTCCTCCCTGTAAGGGGATATTTGTCTATCTTTCTGAATGTCCTTTGATCTTGTTGTTTCACTAAATTTATCAATGTGATTTGATTCTCGTAGCTATCATTTTAAAACATGGCATCACAAAGTTACATCTATTGGATGTCACTACTGTTGCATCCACAATCAGGAACATTTTGAGGGTTGCAGATCTGGTTTCTGTGTACCTTTAAGCATTCCCTCTAGAGGAAGCTGGCTTGATCCTGGGGAAAGACCAAGAACACTTCTAGCAGCAGTTACGAGGCATAAAATATGGCATGGGCTCCATTTAAGAACATATTATTCTAGTGGAAAGAAGGAAGGTCATGCATTATGATTCTGTGAATAGACTCTTAAAACCAGAAACAAATCATACTATCTTGGGAGGGTGAAGAAATAGGAAGAAAAACTGGTTTCTAACTAAGTAATACTGGATCAATTTAAAATGCTTCCTCTGTGTTTCTCCTTTGCTCATATTAATATCTCACAGTAGAATACAGTTAGGAGGAACGTGCAGTTCTGGAGCTCTGTTATTTAGGGCTGAAGATCTATGGCAGAGTGCAGAATACTTGTCTCTACCTGTGTTAGAAATCTTCTCTCTGTTAAAAGATGGAACTGCAAATACATTGCAGCTGGATAAGAATAAAGTAGTAAATATCCCCTGGAATATCGTGCTGCTTTGTGAGGTTCCATATGCCCTTCAGTAAAGATGATTGAAGAAATAAGCTTTCCTGCAGGTATTACCTATGGGTTATTTACACTGTTCTACACATCAGCTTTGCGTTTTTCGTTGTCAACCAAAGTTATGCTAGAATTGTGAGGGGAAAGTGGACAAAGAGGAATGATCACTGTGCGGTTCTGAATAGTGTGTAATAGGTTATTCTTGGTAGAAGCCTGGCTCCTAGGATGACAGGAGAGTATAGGAACCCATATATGAAGAAATTTACTCATCTTTGATTGCCATGAGTATGTTAAACTATCGTTGAGTTCAGATTGCTCATGTTGACTTACACCCACATCCCTTACGTTGGATTTTAAGCTTTTATTACACGGATTGAATGACACATTTTATTATTTGCAATATTATAAGCAGTTATTCTTACTGGAGCACAAAGATGAGCGGTTTCATGAAAGGGGAGTGTTAATCATTTACATGCAGACATATGTGGTTGTCCGTGGGAATGGGTTAAAGAGGCAGGTGTCAGACCAGGCTGCTTAATAGGAATGTAAGAACATGAATGATGCCAAGGAAGCAGAATAAAATGCCTGACTGCCTCAGAGATGGTTATAAAGTTCCCTATCCCTACAGCAATTTTACAGGTGGTGATTACAGAAGACGTAATGATTTCATGCAAAATACAAGATAATTAAAATGTTTGATTTGATCTATAGACCTCTGGTCAATTTGCAAGCCAGCTGCAGACCAGCACTGCACCATGCCACCGTGAATATTGCTCAGAACTAGGCCTTTGGTTCGAGTAATGCTGTGTCAGGCATAAATTTGGACGGTCTTATTGCTGCTACTGGTTTGTGTCCAACCTAGTACATAGACTGATTGCTAAGTCCAAGAGACAAATCTATGAGTACAAATATTTTGAGGGCACCTGTCAAGAGGATGGAGCCAGACTCTTTTCAGTGGTGCCTAGGCACAGGATAAGGGGCAACAGGCAAAGACTGAAACACAAAAAGTCCATCTGAATATGAGGAAGAACTTATTTACTATGAGGGTGGCAGAGCACTGAGCAGGCTGCCCAGGAGGTTGTAGAGTCTCCCTTGCTGGAGACATTGAAAACCCACCAGAATGTGATCCTGTACAACCTGCTGGTGATGAACCTGCTTTAGCAAGAGGGTTGAACTAGATAATCTCCAGAGGTCCCTTCCAATCCCAGTCATTCTGTGATCCACTTCTCTGATTGAAGAATGATGCAGGAAATGTCCCAGAGACTTTGGGTGCTGCAAGGCAGCAAGTGTAGCATGTTGTGTCACACTGGAGAGAGAAGGATGAGGCATGCTCTGAAGATAAGAGCTTGCTTAGAGGTCAGATGGGCAAATGAAAGATTTCACAAGTAATCAGCGTTATACCATTTTCATGCATATAGAAGAGAAGCATGGAATGGTGGGTTCTTTGTTTTCTTCTCCTAAACTGCTTCCTGAGGATTGTGTGAGCACATCATCCTACACATCAACTGCATGGTGTTACGGAAACACTACCAAAACCCAAAAAAGTCAGTAATAACTTAAGTGTAGAACTAAGAGAAATCCCTTTTGTGATTATGTGTGTCACCAAAAGGTAGGATCAAGCAATATGATTTTGACACAGCTAGAAAAATAATATGTGGAATACACATGCACATGCAGAATCTGGTATTAGGTTTGCACATGTTTATTCTGGTTTTGATGCAGTGAAGTGCAGTTTGGAGCTGTGCAATGGCCCATCTTCCTGAGTGAAGTAAACCCCTGCAGTTGCTTCATAGCCCTGGCTGTGCTCTGCAGTGGGAGGTGGGAGCTGTGAGTCAGGCAGGGGACCTAAATGCTTGCCATCCTGGGTATGTGGTCACAGTAAATTGCCATCTATCAAAAGATAAACTGATAAACCAGAGAATTTAGTGGGTTAGGCCCTTGGGTGGGCTAGTCATGACTCCTGTGGTGTCTAGGATGAGAACTGAGTCAGGATACTGCCATGATGGGAAACAACAAAGTTTTGGGTACATCAGACCCCAGGTGCTCTTTTTATGGTTGGCTCTGCTGGTTGCTTACTTTAGGTTTTAAATTTTAGACCTGTCCATGGATTTGGAACAAAGACCCATCTTTGCTTTTGTTTCTCAGGGCTATGAAACCAAGATGAAAGTGATAGAAATGACGCAAAATGGCTATCTAAGTCCATCTTCAGGGAAAACTGAGTTTCGCCACAGTTTTTACCATTTTATTTCCCTTCCCTCTGAATGCTGACATGCATGCTGATACTGGTGATCATTGTGAAATCAATGATTTGCTAGTTTAAGAGAGCAGATGGACAAAAACAAGCAAAGGGAAACCACAGGTGACCTCAGCAGGCCCCATCTCAGGTTTACTACCAGGGTTGCAGCACCAGCTGTGCTTTCGGAGCTGGGCCGATTGCTTTCCTGGGAATACCTGTCAGGTGCTCATCTAGATGGGGTTAGGCACAGCACCGCAGATTGTACCAGTATGACGTTTCCCAGCATTTGCTCATTGGTGCTTTGCCACAAACTAGGCTTGAACATATCCATGGCAAGGAGGTGAGCAGGACAGAGTGGCAGATCTCATGGTTTTTCAGAAGTGCTGCATCAGAGTTCTCTATTCATGATGTCCCAGTGTGTCAGTCCATGTCTTGAGATACAGTGACAGAGAGGCGGCAGAAAGCTGTGGCTGCAAGACTGTGGCATGATTTCATGATGAAATCATGAGCGTCCTAGAAAAGGCTGCTGTTGGGACTGTGCCTGCTGGGAAGTGTATTTTGCTGTGCCAAACAATCCCACAGCCTCTTCCCTGCTCCAGGGTGCTGGGCATCATTACAGCTGGCCACCTGTGTCAAGCATGTGAAGCAAAAAGAAGTATAAGGACATGATAGCGGGTGATTAATGCATGAGGAATATAAGCTGTTATTTAGGAACACAAGTGGGGTGGTGGCAAGGTCTCTGAATGAAATTGGTGTTTGTGTGACTGCTGCAAGGGTGCCGCAGAGGGACGCAAATGAGCTGGTGAGCTGTCGGAGTGGTCATTGCTGAAGTGTTACAGAGCACTCACTTAATGTATATTGATTTGAAAGTGTGGCAGGAAGAAAAATTGCAGGTTTTGTAGCATGTAATTTTTCAAGGTGTTAGCAACAATGTTAAATAGCTGAAGTTAAAATTGCCATGCTAAGGAACAGCTTAACTTGAAGTCTGCAGGACCAATATTCTGCTGTTAGCTCCTACATCCTCTCTGTTTCTCCTCTGAAACTGCCATTGCCAGCTGCAGAAACAGAACGCTTTCCATACTGAGTACATACTGTTTCAGCCAGCTCTACCAATAAAAAGACCAGTTTCTGCTCTTTCACACTCCTGAGCTATGCTGGTGTAAACCCTTTTGAGACAGTCATCTTGGTTGGGGGCCTGAGCTGGCTCAAAAGTAGCCCAGCCCGATCCCACCGCCCCTCAAAAACATCCCGGAGTTTTTCAGCAGGTTCAGATCCTGAGCCAGCTCACCCAGGCACATGAATGCTTGATCAGCACGGTCCTTCAGTTTAATCCTTTGGTTTATATCTTGCCTGTCTTGACTTTTTGATTACTTCTCCTCCATTAGCTCACTCTTCTGTTCTCTCCTTCATCCTTTTGTTTTTCCTTATAAAGTTACTGGGGGGAAAGGGGAGGGAAAGAAAAAACTCTCTTTTGCAAGTCACTGAAGTGGCTTTGTTGTTGCCTGAGCTGCTCTCCCTGTTCTTTCTTCCTGTTCTTTTTCCATCTGTTTTGAGACAGTTACTTTCAACGAGCGGCTCTCTGCAGAGTTCTTTGAGTAGGTCTATTCCCTGGTTCTGCAGGGTGGCCCAGATCAGAGGCTTTCCTGCTGAGCAGGACACCCAATTTTAGTTGACAGTTTTTCCTTATTCTCCTCTAAAGTCAGTGGTGTGCTCAACAGTGCATGGTAGCCCCCATACCCCCCTTCGTTCCTTTATCACCACGGGCAGTGCACAAGAAATGAAGAAAAAAGGAGCTTCTCTGAATCCTCAATCAGATAAGCAGGATCCCCAAAATAGAAACACAGGTGTTGAACCAACAGACTCAGCACTTTGACCTTTCTATTCTGCTCTTTCTCCTTTCTAGTCTTACTATTTTCTCCTTTCTATTCTGTTTTTTCTAATATTCTGAAATATTAGAAATATTCTAAAATATTTCTATTTTTCCCTCCCATATGAAATCAAACATATGTTTGAATATTGATAGTCTTTATCAAATTAATTATTTGCCAGTTGGAGAGAAAAGATGGGCATAGCCAAGCTAGCTGCTCACCAGGCAAGATTTGGTTCTTGAAGTGATGCTAAGTAGGAGATTACAGCAAATGAACAGATTTCCAGGGGTCAGACTAAGCAGCCTGCACAAATGCTGTGTACTGTGACTAAGAAGCACCAGACAAACGCAGTAGCAGGTTTCACATCCCTGGATGTATGTCATTGGAGTGTGCCCTTTCTCTTGTGTGTGTGTCCCTGGCTTTGATGAATGTCAGGGCAGGGAAACAAGAGCTTTTACCTTCTGTAATACTTGGGTGAATACTAGTAAATTTGCCTATTCATGCTGATACAGTTTTTCTTCAAAGTCAACCGAGAGGAAAGTGTAGTCCAAATGAGGTCAGTGACTATTCTGTTTGTGCGATAAAATAAAATACAGAGGAAAAGGATAGGCCAAAGGGCTCAATTCACAGTGATACTTAACAATCTTGTCCAATGTAAACAAAATACAAGCCCAGGCTAGAATTCTGCTTAGAAACTGAAACTTTCCAGGCATGTCTTAATGAGCCCCGCTTCACAGTTGAAACAAGAACTCTCACAGCCTCCATTCTTCATCTGCCTTAACCTGCTAAACTGGGTTCTGTTCAGCTTGACGCAGAGAAGGAATCTGCATTCAGCATGTCACCTTAGACTTAAATTATCCCATCACACTTGCTGCAAAAGAACTGTGCCTTTGTATTTTTCCCAAAAATGTGGTAGATTGGTAATCATGGAGTAGGATCTGAAACTATTATGCAGCAGATAAAAGGATTTAAGAAAATGGTTAATGCTGAGATTTAATTGTCTCTTACTTATCAAACACATAGACTTCGGGTTTCCAAGCTTCACACCACAGTCATGACACTTATATTCAGTTTCCCTTTTTTAATAGGCTTCACGGAAGTAGCTGCCTTAGTGGTGCAATTGCTTTTTCTTTCCTTCTAGTCAACAAAGGAAGATAGGCACCTTCAGAATTAAGTAGCTGAGATGTGAAAAACACTTTGGAGGAAGTTAATAGTGCTAAATTAGTTAACTTAATGATTTCGCTATTGTGAGCTAAATCGGTGCTTAGCTCTTTGTTGCATGTGAAAAGAAAGATCTCTGCAAATGATTTTAACTCTGAAAGGAGTTTCTAAAAGAATTAGTGAAGTTGCAGGAAAATCCTCAAAGGAGGTGGTTACACTAGGTATGGTCTGCTAACACTTCTAACTAAATGTTCTCCGTTTCTGATAAATCCTTTGAGTTTAGGGGAAGGATTGGGAGACTATAATCTTCTCTTTGAAAACAAATTTTATAACCCAGGAGCAGTAGGCTGCAAGAGCTGTTTGTAGAAATGTGCAGGACAGCAGCCATTGGATAGAGGCTTATACAATCATACATGCTGCATATACTAATAAATTTTACAACAACCAGAGAGCTTCAAGCTTAGGATTATAAAAGAATTCAACAGGCTTTGGGAAGCCTGCTGACAAGGGATTTTCTAGTCAAGGGGTTTGGTGGAGGAAGGCTGTTTAAATCAGTAGTCAGGAGTTACCAGTGGCCTCATTAGTGCAAAGGTGTTCCATTCTGCAGAAGACCACAGAAGATACATTTTCATTGAAGAATCTGAAGGAGGATGGGGATGCTATTTAAACGCTTTGGTGGCACTTTTTTTTCCCTATTTAAGGGTCAATGGTATGGTGAGTTATTTGGCAGAATTGAAACAAGCCTCATGCTGTGGTCAGGTAGTGGGTTTGGTAGCTTAAGGCAAATAATAGGAGATTGATGGACACAGAGCAGTGTACTCACTGAGAGTCAAGTTGTGACCTGGACACTGGGAATGTGGCCAAAAAAGCTCTTGAGCAAGCCCTCATTATCTGTATTCTGGTGGGATTGTGGGATACACCCTGGTATGACAATGATGTATGGGACTGATCCTGCCAAAGGTGGATATATGGGATATAAAGTGTAAGTGGATGATCTGAGCTCATCATCTAGGCACCTTCCTGTGGTCACTGCCAAGTGCCTTTCCAGAGGGCTTTTCTTGTCCATCCTCACATGGATATTAGAGGTGATTGTGATAAATTGCCTTGTGGTACATCTCTGTCCATCTTCACAGAGAGAATTAAAGTAGGTACCAAATGTTCAGGTGTAGTTGATGGAAAATATTCCACTCAAAAAAAAAAAACCCCAAAAACCAAAAACTAGAAGATACAGGAGAAGGTGAAAGCATCACATTCACTTAGAGATTTTATCTGTGTCCTTCAGGTAGTTTCTAAAACTGTGCAGCTGCCTATAGAAACTCTACTGGTTCCTATAGAAAGCAGAAGAAAACTATTGTAATGACAGCTGTAATGAAGAAGGAACCCGATTTGCCCCGTGTGGGTTTGAAATAAAAAGGAATCCTAGGTAACTGATGAGAGCTGCTGCTTAGTGCTGTGCCTTCTCACTCCTATCTCTCCAATAGAAATTTACCTTAAACCTTTAGTATTTTAGCTTAGGAGCACCAAATCACTACCATACATGTAGGCCTGCTGAGAAACAGAGACCTTGAGGGAACCTTCACTTCTCAGAGATCAAGGATTCATTTTTGACACCCAGCTGAAGCACTCCTTTTGCCCACATTCTCACACTTAATAGCAGGCACCAGATCTCTACTTTTTAATAGAAAATGTTATTGTCAGCATGCCCAAACTGATTGTTTCAATCAGACAAGTGTTATAAAATCAAAAAGTGAACTTCCTTTGATCTTTTTTGCTGTGGATAGGGGAAACCCCAGGTGCTGTGACTTCAGGTAGTTAGCTCGGTAACTGACTTTCGGTAGTTAGGTCAGCGTTTGTGTGTTCTTCATGTACTGGCAATCTTGATAAGCCCAAGGATGTGTGGTTTGTAACTTTCCTATTTTTAGCATTTTTTTCAGAAGCTTATGGAGTAAACATACTTTCCTTGCTGTTCTTGTGTGAGTTCTTTTCGTGGTTTGGTTTGGAGTTTTTTTCTCTCCCCCCTCCCATGGATCCACCACACGTCTTAAATTCTTTGCCCATTCTTCTTTGATCAGAAGGAGACAAGGCTGTATACCTCCAACAAACTGAATGGGTACAGTTTTGCTTTAAGAAAGAGCTCCTTCTGCTGGTGATATAAAACACACATACACAAAACCCAGCAAAGAATGTACAGTCCGTGTAACGTGGCAGGTACTGGCTGATTTCTGAGATATTTTTGGTTAGGAAACACATTATATTTAAATGTCTACTAGCAGAAGGTTGTGCATGTGGACTAAAGCTGTTGGCCTGTGGCTCTTCACTGATACTGTCGCTTTGTCACACACAATTAATGTAAGAGAAATTATGTTCCTTCTTACCTGTTAGTCTTTGATGGATGTAACAGATAATAAGATGCAGCCTTATATGTGTTAAAGGTGCGAATATTATAGTTTTCTTGTCAATAAAGTACATTTTCTGTGAAACACTGAAATAAAGCTGTGAGTAGGTTCTGCTTTTTGAGTTGTTTTCCTTCCAGTACGGAAGTTGTTGAGGCTGCTGCACTAATATTGTTTGATATTCTGAAGCAGCTTTCAGCAGATGTTAATAATGGGACAGGCACTAAAGACAAACACTGCAACAGAACTAATTTTCTTCTTGGATAACTGCAATTTTTCAACGTTAGCCAAGTTTATTTTCACTTAACTCAGCTCTTTCCATTGTTCATACTCTCTGAGGAACCAACTTAATAATAGGATGCAGCTGTATCCTGAGAGTAACATTACCTGTGATGGGGGTTTTATTAAAATGTGGGAAAATCCAAGTGGGCTATACCTTCTTAGCCTCCAGAATGGAATAAACTAAAAACTAATCACTTCGGGTGTACAGTCTTTCAAATAAGTAAGTTAGGACTGTGCATAAACAATGTGCATTTTCTCCAATGTTGCATACAGTCGATAAAAAGAACAAGTCTTTTTGTCTAACTTTTGTGTAAACCCTTGTAGGAAATCTGAAAGAATAGTAAGATTCACCTCTGATGCTTAAGTTGTATGGTGACAAAGTGCTCTTTGAATAATGAATTATTTTTTTTTCTTTCTTTAAAGTTCTTTCTTCCAGCCCTGGACCATGCTTTGAGTTACCAGAACCAGTGGAAGGTGTCCCTACCTATGGCACGGGGGTTGGAATCAGATGATCTTTAAGGTCCCTTCCAAGCCAGTAGATTGGAAGTATAGCAGTTCTGTAGAGCAGTTCCTTCCTCTGCTCTTCATAGCTCTCATTTTCTTTGAAGGCTGCTGCTGTTTCAGTTTAGCACCTTGGTGGGATGTTTACTTTGGATGATTATCTCTTTAATTCCTATTTCTTTAGAAGTCCTGGATCCTCCTTCCTGAAGCAACGTCCTACTAGCTTATAAGGTAGGACACTGCTTCTGGGAAAGAGAGGAACAATGGGGTGGTTCTTATGGGAGTAGTTGTCATCCTTTGAGAGTGCTGTTTTCTAAAGTCACACCTACCTTCTTCCTCTTCAGAAGGAAGTACTTGGTACCATTTAGCTGAAGAGCCCAAGGCAATCTGGTCAGTGTAGCTTTTTATATCCACTTGGAGTTGTCAGTTCTGTGGAGAACTATTTGTCCTGTTCTGAATCGTTCTGCTACAAGGAACTGCTAAGGAATTTTTAGGAAGTATTAGTATACAAAAATAACACTACCAACGTATCAGACATACTTGCTTAGTCACTTTCAGATGTATCAACTCCAAAAATCAGTTAGCAATTCCTGCCTACTAGTGTGTAAGATGTTCTTTGAGATAATTTTTATACAAGTTGAGCTTGTAGTACTCCTACATAACTTAAAATATACTTAGTTCTTGCGAAAGTACTTTGAAATCAAGCATAGTGAGTAGGCCTGATTTGCTTCTAAAAACTTCCAAGACATGCATTTAATTTCTCAGTAGAATAATGAACAGGGTATGTTAAGAAACACTTCCTAATGTTTCTCTTTATGAAATCTATCTTCTTTTATACAGAACTGCCAAATGAAACATTTTATGGCAAAAATATTCTCCCTTTTTTTTTTTTTTTCCTTCTTCTATAAAGAAACTGTAGTCCAAACCACCTATAGACACAGTTGCAATTGCCCACATGCTGTCATCTAGTGTCATTGAGTCACTGTAGTATATCCAGCCTGGCCTTCAGCTGCCACTCCAGAAGGACGTGGGTCTTCCATAGCTGCTGCATTGTTATCTGCTGCTTCATTACAATGTCTTGGAGAAGCTGGGTGGTCACTTAGGATGCCTAACTATGGTTCACCTTAGAGCAGGAAGAGCTCCCTGAGCTCTTCCTTCCAGCTACTCTTCCAGCTACTCTTGAACACTTGCAGCTGCAGCTGTGCTTTGCCTTCTGCAATAACATGATCTAGATACTCAAAATAGGCACTTACATTTAATAGGTATGTTTGACCTTGATCTTTCTGTGCTTTGTTTTCTCATTTGTAAATTTGGGTAATACCAGCTGTTCATCTTCCAGGGATATTGTAAGGATAAATTATTAGTGAACCACTTAAATACTTAAGGGATGAATAATGTTGTGAAGTCTACAAGGGAATTAAGCATTCTGTCTTTCTAGCAGGATCTGAATATTGTTTACTAAATGAGGTACAGGGTCATACACAAAATACTGAATGGAGAGATGTGCATCCAAATGAGGTGCAGCTCATATCTTAGGAAGAAACAAGTGTGAATCAAGACTTCTCTGCTGAGTATGTAAGTGTACGTAGCGCATGAGAAAGAACAAGGGTAGGACAGGCTACAAGGATTGTGATATCTACAACTCTGTGACTGGAAGCTGACAGCTTTAATGCTATTCTTATGAGATTCTGTATTTTGTGATATTGTCTGTTGTGTTACATAGACACACATACATGCACCCTTCTACAAACAGCTTCATTAATGATAGAGTCTGTGACCAGAACATACAATGCAGCTGTATCAGGGATTCAGGTAAATGTTAGAAATTAAAACAGTAAGGATTTTGACTTAGACAAACCTTTTTTGTTGTTGTTTTTATATCTGCCTTTTAACATGACATAAGAATTTTCTAAAAGGTTCACCACTCAATTAAACTTTTCTATTAAATGCTGGTGCAGAAGCCATATATTTAACAAGTTTTCCACTCTGTTGCTTTACTGTATAAATAATATGTCTTCTGAAAACTTCTAATACACGTCAGGTATTCATGATGAAAAAGCACATTTGTACTGTCGGTTCAGAGATAATTACTTGCCATTAGGTTCATCAGAACATAAATTTTATTGATTTCTATCATCTAACTTGTCAACTTCTTACATTTCATCTACGCTCTGCCCCTCGCTGACAAGCAGCAAATAATTTAGTCTTCCACTAAAATGATAATGACTGCCAAATGAAAACTTCATTGAAACACACAGTACATCACTTGCACTAAAAAAACTTCTTTACATTTTTCCAATGATAATTCAAGTGCTGTCACTGAAATGAATTTATTTCACTGACTTCTATTAAGGTGCTATTATTTAGATGCTTCCTTATTATATAAGAGGTAAGCTATACATGCTGGTTATTTTGTTGTAAGTGCATTTTTGCATGCAGTCTTGTAGTTACTTCTGCTAGAAATTGTTTGAGGAAATAATAGATTTTACCACTGTAACAAAACTTCTTCTCTCAGTTGTGTCACTTATGTGACATGAAAATACATACCAGTCTGGTGGGGGATGTAAATGTCTGTCATCTCATTAGGCAAAGGTCATTATTTCCATGTCAATTTGTTTTTGAGACATTGTCTAGCAATAACACTGATGGTTTCAGTGATGTGTTGTCTGTAGCTTAATCAAGGACTCCCATGAAACTGCATTGCCTCATTCATAGCAAGATCTGTGGCATGCTGATACACAGATAAGTAGAAAACATATTGAGACGTTGGGGAAAGCTGCTAATTTGGTTCTTATTTGGAAAAGACTTTTCTGTTACCTGATATCTGCCCACCTCTGTCCATTCAAAGGAATTGCCCATATGTTCCTAGAGTAATCTTTTCTGTTTAGCTTTTGTGTTCTTTATGTGGAGCCCTTTCTTACCTCAGTGACTGCCTATGTAAAACACCCTAAAGAATCATATCTGAGCTGGAAGAAAATATATATTGACAAAATTTATATTCCTGAATACTGATTTAGGATAGTTATAGTATTAGAAAAACATACTTCAAATACTGAGAAGAGTCATGCAGAACAGTACTTAATATATGTAATTTGAAATCAGAAAAAATAAAGTAATCTTTGGCCATGTCTGTCATGTTTGTGTATTAATCTGCCACTGGAGACAATCAGATGAAATTCAGAGGGAAAAAGAAATAGCACTGGAGAAGCAATTTTCCAGTGAATTAGTCTCTGGCAAAGGTTGCTTAACAGAGAAGCCTTGCCTTTTCATCAAAGAAAAAGAAAAAAAAAAGTTGGAAAAGAAAAATTAACATCACCTTTTCTGCCATTTGGTGGTAACATTTTAGAAGAATATGATCCAGTTAGTTGCACAATGCCTTCCAGCGTATGAATGCTGACAAGATTTAGAAAGCAGGGAACGTCCTCTCAATGTATATGTTAGCTCTTGGTATTGTAGACTTGCCTTTATGCCTGCAGGAAAATATACACATCTTCATGTTGAGATGAAATGGTTTGTGAAATGTTCATGCTATGCATCGAGTACTCGAGAATACCTTGGTAAACATACAGTTGGAGGCTGTTAATGTATATTATTGACTTCAGTTAGAGTTTACTGTGTCTCTAGTAAATGGGAAAGCGTGGAGATGCATGCGTAATTTATGTAAATGCTTGGAGGAACAAAATGACTTTGATTCCCTAAAATATTTCACTTTGCAGGTCCATGTGGCTGCAAAGATGTTGTTAATACAGTGTTGCTGCAGATATAAACTCACAAAGGTGAGCAAAGCAAGTAGACATCCTATGTCCTGGGGATAGATACTTATGTACTCTTTTGCCTCTCGCATTTCAGATTACCCCACTGCTTGTGCACATATTGTTTATAGAATTTTTGATAGTTTGTTCTCTATCAGTGCAAGGCGGCAAGTTAAGATACAAGCTACAATATAAGCATGAACAAATTTCTTTCCTTTTGTTTGGTTTTTTTTTTTGTGTGAGTTGTTCTGGGAATCCTAAGGTCACAGAGAAATCCAGATCACTGAACACCAGGCTCTGAGAAACAGAATGCTGGTTTAGGTTGTTTGTGGAGATGGACACAAATGTAGCCAATATATAACCTAATGCATTTGCTTACAGTTTTGTTGTTAACTGGCAGCTTTCATAGTAGGATGATGTATTTCAATCAGTCGCTTTCAATATCCTTTTTTTGGGTAAAAATTTTCCTTTGAAGAAAATTTCTAGGAAGAAATATTGCAAAATAATGAAAAACCTCAGTTAAAAAAACCAAACAACCAACCAACAACAGCCAAGTGTGAACTGAGAGCTCAATTTCTGTAATTCTGGTTTACTGGAGTCCTAGCTTGTCTAGTGCCTGAGAACCTGGCAGGTCCCAGTAGTGACTGTGGCTTCACAGGTGTTAGGATCCCCACTAGGAAAGCCATCCTCATCTATCCTTACTCCCTTGTAAGGATCCAAAAGACCCCTGATCTTTAATACTGCAGCTAATATGGCAGCTGCACTGCCGGGAAGTCTGGGTTTTCAGCATCTCATCAAATAAGTTGGTAGGAAACCAGTTGAGTTTTTACCTTCCTGTTTCCACTCAGAAGTTTGTTTTAGGCACTTCCATTTCATAGAATCATAGAATAGTTAGGGTTGGAAAGGACCTTAAGATCATCTCATTCCAACCCCACTGCAATGGGAAGGGACACCTCACACTAAACTATGTCACCCAAGGCTCTGTCCAGCCTGTCCATGAACACCGTCAGGGATGGATGATTCACCACTTCCTTGGGCAACCCATTCCAGTGCCTCACCACCCATGCTGTAAAGAACTTCTTCCTTATATCTAACCTAAACTTTCCCTATTTAAGTTTGGACCCATTCCACCTTGTCCTATCACTGCAGTCCCTGATGAAGAGTCCCTCTCCAGCATCCTTGTAGACCCCCTTCAGATACTGGAAAGCTGCTATGAGGTCTCCCTGCAGCTTCCTCCAGGCTGAACAGCCGCAATTTTCTTACCTTGTCTTCATATGGGAGGTGCTGCAGCCCCTTGATCATCCGTAATAAGAAAATAAGAAAGAAAAAGCAAGAGGAGCACAAGAGGGACAGATATTTGAGGTCATTAGCAGTTAAGTTATTTAAATTGGGAACACCAGGCTTGGTGTTTAAAAGCTGCATAACCTAGGCAGCTGGGCTATATCAGCTGGCAGGCAGTAAAGTGAAGCACAGCTCTTGCAAAACCCTAGGATGTGGGGTGGGCTGAGTCTGCTCCTGTACCTTCACTACTGAAAATTAAGTGGTGAAATAAAAGAGTGATTCCAGTGCATTTAGCGGGATGGTGGATCTACAGCGATTTTCTCTGTGAGAAAAAGAGACAGTCCAAGGTTTTCCAAAAGAGGCTTGAGGGTTTCCTGAGCATGTGGAAGTTTACCAGCAAGGATTGTTTGCAGCTTGTCCATGACTAACTACCTCACTTCTGAGAACTTCTCAGGCTGTATCTCTGCATTTCTTCCCTGTGGCTTTTTGAATTTAGTTTTTGCTTTTCATAAGTAGATATTAGGGAGACACTAAAGCGTGGGTGAGTCTGTTTGCAGGGGAAATTGCAAGAGTTGATGTCCCATGTGGCCTTCCTGACTGACAGCTGTGAGCTTAAGTACATTAAGGTATATTACCAGGGGTTTTTTTATGTTTTTCCCTAAGTTTGCTTTTTTTTTTTTTTTGAGACTCCATTTCT
>NDXB01006366.1:0-23294 GCA_002631895.1 Agapornis roseicollis | reverse complement strand
GTGTTCTTTAGTAGATTAAGTGATTTTACCAGGGGTTTTTTTTTGTTTTTCCCTAAGTTTGTTTTTTTTTTTTTTTTGAGACTCCATTTCTACATCTTCTCACTATTTTGCAAGACTTGCAGTCCATTATACTCCCATTACTTGCCTGGCAAGGAGCTAGGAGAGAACACAAGAAACAGGTCCATTGCGTTTGAAGAATAGCATAGGGATTAGGGAGGCTTCTGAAAACCTATGGTGTTACAGCTCTACGCTATCTTTTCCTTGTTGTATAGTAAGGGTCACCCCAAAGAGCTTTAGGTCTGAGAAAAAAAGTGCAACTGAGGGAAAATACTAGGGATTGTCAGGGCCTGATTTATAGGAGTGATAGCAGCACACAGGCATCTGTCTTCCAAAATTCCAGCTGTGATCAATGCAAACCCACTTTTCACAGGATGGTGTGGCTGTCGCTTACCCTGGAGAACAAACTACTTCTGCCTTGTCAGTAATGTATACATGTTTCTTATTTTGCTGTAGCCACACAATTTTGATCTTAATGAAAGCTTAGAAGCAAATATAGGTGCGATATATGTGTGCGTGTGTAGAAACTACAACTGACATTGTCTATTTGCCTGTAGAAACTAGACTTTTGGGAAATTTTCCCATGTGGTAAGTTCTGTGACTAAAAATAGGAGCTTCCTGTGATTTTTCCACAAGGTCTGTGGGTTTAGAACCATGCAACAATTTTCCTGCTTGCTTCCTTACACCTGACTTCTGCTTTCCCACTCCTAAGAACGAAGAAAAAGAGTTTGAGTGCCAATTCTCTCCCAGCCCAACAGTTAGGCTGTTACACATGGGACTGCCTGCTTGGTTAGTTTTGTGTATTTGCTTTGCTTTGTTGCAAGTCTCCTGTGTAGAAAGCTATTTGTGCTTTAAGAAATAGAAAAGGACAAGTGCTGGTAAATCTGATGGGCTCTCAAAGCCCTGAAATGGAGGAAAGTGGGAGCTTTGTACCAGGCACCGGGATGCTGACCTCAGTGTGTCATTTAAAGGGCTTATGTACTATTTAGCTCATCTCAGTGCAAAAGCATTAGGGTGTTCATACACAAATTTCTGGAAATGATGCTACAGAGATTAAAAGAATGGGACAGTATTTTATTTGTTACCAGTGTATGCAAAGCAGATTTGTTAAAAGAACCAGCATTAGCAACAGAATTACAGCAGTGTTTCCCAAATCATTACTTTTGAACAAATGGTATTTGATCATGTTGAAATTTTGCATGAACTTATGCAAAAAATGAACTCCTTTGCAGTTAGCAAAATATGTAACTTAATTTACTCTGCTAATGAGAAAAATAAATGCCTTTTTGGAACAACATGAAAAATGATCCCATTCATTTTCTTACATTATCTAAAAATATTACCTGTTTACTTTTATTACCTCCCGTGCTTTCATTCTGTTATAGGACTTCATGTTCACAGTACACAGTCAATGAGAGGACAGTTGTATTATGAATTGTCTGTTTCTTAAAACATAGAAATCCAGTTGCTTTCCTTTAAAATAATTTTTATTATTTTTCTGATTGCATATTCATGACTAGTGCACCTTAGTGCAAAGGTCTGAGAATTACATTCTACTTTTAAAGCCTGTGGTTTTAGTTTTATGTACAGTATCTCTATGCTGAGGAGCTAGAAACAGGTATTCAATCCAGTCTGCTTGGTGACAATGGCATGACAGTGACAGTCTCGTAAGTGCTTGTCTCTTGCAATGAAGACCTGCTTTCTTCCTTGAAAGATGCTTGCTGGATGGAGAAGACCTCCAATGCATTATTCACCCATGTTGTCTTGTCACCTTGACTGAAGCAGCATGAGCACATTTTTATATGTAACTACCCACCTTATGGTTTTGAATCTACTTAGAAGATAGTTGTATATTTAATAGACATCAGTATGAAATTCTGAGCCAGACTAAATCAAAATGACACCTGCTCCCACTTCTATTTCTGTAACTGTGCTATCTGAGGCCAAAATGTAATAGGATATGATGTAGTGGTTATCAGTAAGTATATTACTTTGGTTTTCTTGAATATATAAGGCATGATTGTACAGTTCAGCGTGTAAAACTTAGAAGTGTCGAGATATAATTCAGTTTTCCCACTGCTGGCTCATATGAAATCAAATCAATGACTGATCAACCTGCTATGTTGGACTAATTCTGTGGGCAGTGCCATGAACTATTGGGCTTTTCAGAGAAACACTTGAAAAAGTGATCATTAAAAACTTCAAAAGAAGTCATGGTTTGCCGATGCATCACAAGTAAACAGGGTTTTGTGCACATTTTGATAGTGCTAGACTGAGGTAAATGGCTTTAGGTATTTTAGCATTAACAGTGGAAGCTGTTCAGATCCATGGCTAGATGTTGATCTGTTGGCACAAGAGCATTTGAATTGCTTTCCAGTGTCTTTGACCCTGGAATAACATTGATTAATAGGTTAATTTCCAGCACAATTCCAAACGCCTATGAAAATTTTGCATGAAAGTTTAAGATTGGAGGACTATACTTTTTTGGGGGGAGGCTGGAAGAAACAATCAAAAACAACAAAAACCCAACAAAATCCACCCCCCAAAACCAGGGAATGTCAAATGCTCAACAGGACATGAAAGAATATACATTTGGGTTTACATTAGAAGAAAATTATTAATCTGGGATGTCAATTTGTCTTTACAATATAAATCTTTTTGTATCTAAAGATGCATTAAAATTAATTTTGAAGTCATTTTTCCTAGAGCCCCCTTGGCATATGTCATCATCAATTATGGTAATTTCTGTCCAGGATGGCAGGATGGAGCCAACTCTACACTAACTGAGCTTCACGTTTTAAAGGTCTTTTAAACCTACAAATACAGAGGGTTTCCAGAAGGGGAGGGGGACTTTTCCTACTGATTGTACAGAAGTTCTCCTGAACCTTTCTTTAGAGAAGAAAGTTGATGTAAAGGGTCTTTTGAATTATGTTACTTTTTTTTTTTTTTTTTACTTATTTTTCTTTTAAAAAGTTCCGTTTTCTTGCTTTTCTCTGCAATTTCCCATCCACCTTCATGAATGAAGACACAGCTTTGCTTTTTTTATCTGTAGGCAGACGCTCTANTTTAGGTAAAGGGGTTTTTGAATTAGGTTTTTTTTTTTTTTTTTTTTACTTATTTTTCTTTTAAAAAGTTCCGTTTTCTTGCTTTTCTCTGCAATTTCCCATCCACCTTCATGAATGAAGACACAGCTTTGCTTTTTTTATCTGTAGGCAGACGCTCTACTTCCTAACTGACCCCCAAACTGGAATTAGTAGCTCAGGAGGCTTAATGTAGACACTGAATCAGACTTCTCTAAATTTGGTGCATGGAGAAATGAAGTTATTTCTGCAATGAACATGTTTTGCATTCTCCTCACACAAGAAGTTCCTTCAGCTTTTTAACTTTGCTATGGAGATGCACCATGGCACTTGGTGAAAGCAGATACACAAACAGTACCTGCACTGAGCAAATTTAGAATATTCCATTGATTTCTGCTAGGGAAACTCAGGACATGACACCACCTCTTCCTGCTTTCCAAAATGCAAGTTTCCAAGCGTGTGAAGAAGTAGGTAGTGTTGATACCCTCCTCTCATGTGCTCCCCCACTGCTACCTTTATCATCTTTTATCACTGTTGGCAAAAAAATAAAGAAGAAAGCCCCCCACCTGACAAGTATGTAGAGATTATCAGTAAAATGATTAATTTCTGGTTTCTGATAAGAGTTTTACACAAACCTGTCTGTTTCTTAATCAAATACAGAACATTCATTTTGTGTGTGATGATGGCATGCATCCTTTTTTCTAAGCAGAACATATTTTTTCCCATTGCTTTTTCTGCCAGATAGATTTTTCTATAGGCCTCAATTCCATATCTGATTTTTTTCCCCTGCATTTTTGAGCTTTGATTTTCAAGGGGAGATGGTATCTTGTATTAGCTCACCTGACAGATGATGAAAAAAAATATGGATGAGCTTCTGAAAATCATCTTTTACCAAGCTCTTCTCAAAATACTGAGTTACTTTTCTCACTTCTGTTGCTTTTACTCTGGAGCAGCAGATAGCAGTCTATTACACAAGTGCTTTATCCTCTGCAGACATTTTGGTATGCTTTGCTACTCTGGGATTCTCTGAAATGTATTGGGAAGTTCTCAATGATCCTTAGCAAACAGAAATGAACATGCAGGTTTTCAGTGATTTCTCTAGGACTGTAGTAATCAGAAAGAGAGATGTTGGTACTGATCACAGCCTTTGTGACTGTTTAATTTGGAAGCCGTACAATAGATAATTTTGTTTAAGAATTTTTATGTGACTTTATGAAAGGAGAAATATATTTATTGCTTAATTTGTAAAAAATAATCATGAGGCTGTAGCTGGAAAGTGTGCTGCTCCAGATTTGTGGGTGCAGGAGTTCTGAAATCATATTGTAACAGTATAGCTGTAGGGTTATATTCATTTTGTCTGTTGGCAAATAACTACACAAGGTGAAATTAGCCCTATGCCTCTTCATCCTCTTTTAACTGGGACCGACAGCTTGTAATACAGATGCTTTGGATATATATTAAAAGAAAAGGAAAGGAGCTCTGTGAGTCAGACTGGGCGGTGATGACTTTATTTATAGTCCTGTTCATTTACGATTGTACATAAACTTGATTTCCACACACAGCAAAGTGTGAAATATCCAAATTAATCACAGACGTAAGTGCCTGAGGAAAACAGATTTTGAGAGGATCAAAAGGAATGAAATGAGAAACAGAATAGAATGGGGAACAGGTCATTTATGGATTAACAGGCTAAAGGGTCACTTAGACCTCAGAAACAAGGCTGAAAGGCAGCGCTGCTATTGATTATTTTTTTTCTTAACTGAAATCCCATTTGTACTGAAAAGAATTAAAGCATTGACACACTAAACAGATTAAAATCTTCTAGATCCCACCTGTGTGTTGCCTCTGAATTTATCTGGCTACTTGAAAAATGATCTTGCCATAGTGTTTCCACCATGAAATGGATGACAGTGTGATACACCAGTTCATGGATCCTGGCCCTCCATGTGGATCCCACAAGTTCAACAGAGCTCTAAGCAGCAGATGTCAAACTCAAACTAGGCCTATGAAATACTCTTCAGGTTTTGAACAGGAGTGACCAATGGTCCTGTCAGGTTCTATAAAAACGTGGATTTTGGACAGGGCATGCAGTGGGACAGATTGAAACCATGATCATGGGCATGCTTGAAACAAAGCAGCTGAACAATGAAGACCCTCTTTCTGGACAGAATCATAGAATATCAGGTTGGAAGGCACCTCAGAGATCATATGGGCATGTGTCCAGTGTTAGGTACGTATATTGGGGCATATATGTGCCACTTTAGGATCTTATCTTTAATCTCAGGGGAAAGCAGCTAAGGAAAAACTAGCATCATTGACGTGGTGTCATCTACAGTAGAAGTCTGTACCTTTGCTGAACTGCAACCACTGACAATACCCTATGGCACTGGGTGTCCAACTGTTGTCTTCACAGCAGGCACCTTGCAGCTGAAGATGAACGAAGTATCTGCACCAAAAGGTTCTGGATTTTCTGTCTGATTCAGTTTAGTAGAGAATGGTTATATTATCTGCTGGGGACTTAATGGATTAGATAAATGGACAGTGAGGTGGACTGGAAACTGCCCAAACTGTTAAGCTGAAAGGGTTGTTGTGATCAGTTGCACGAAGTCCAACTAGAGGCTAGTAACCAGTGGTGTGCCCCAGGGATCTCTCCTGGGGCTAGTACTGTTTAACATCTTTACTAATGACCTGGACAACGGGACAGAGTACACCCCTAGAAGGTTTGCAGTCAATACGAAATGGGAGGAGTGGTTGATACACCAGAGGGTTGGGTTGCCATCGGGACCATGATAGGTTGGAGAATTGGGCTGACAGAAACCTCATGAGATTCAATTAAGGGAAATGCAAAGTTCTACAGTGACCTGGATTTGACTGTGTTTTGCTGGATGATGTTGGATTAACAGGTTAGGTGAGGATTTTCTGTCTCATGGCTTCATTGCTCTGTTGCAACCAATATCCCGTACCTCTCTTGAGCTCAGTTTTCATTCTCAAGCATGCTAAACTCATGTTTGGCACAAAGTACAGCTTGCCTGGTTTTCATCTTTTCCATTGCAAGGGCTTTATACAAAGCCAATCAATATTTTTACCACAAAGAGGTGAAAACAAAGCTTGTCTGTCAGCATCCCTAACCACTTCAAGCAGGTAAACCTTGAGGTTTTTGACCTCAGTGAGGTGTGTCTTCTCTGACGTATATCTTCCCTGTGACATGAATTGGTGTCTCTCTCCCTCCTTTTTAAAACATCTTGTGTACTTAAATCCCTTTATGGAGTATGGATGTTGAAGAGCGTTCTGTGCCTTCATGAGGTAGGCTGGGATGTTTTCCTAGTTATTCTTATTAGATTTACATTGCTCTGCAGTGGGAAGGAAAGATAAGCTGCTCTTCAGTGTCAAAAATTGCATGGGCGGAGGAGATTTTTAGAACTGGATAGTCTTTGTATTTTAGAGTCTGCTTTGGATAGGGTGAGAAAATCTTGTCAATAGCTGTAATTCTGATGATAGATGACAAAAATGAGCAGAACTCTGGAAGAGAAACACTTCTGCATGCAGTGTTTATTTGAGCTATCGGATTTTCTCCTCTCTGGGGACTGTGAGAGGGTGCTGTAAGTTTTTGGAGGTTCAAAAAGGCATTGGACAAATTAATGAAGAAAAATCCTCTAAAGTCGAAAGTGGCCCCCCCTGGATTAGGAAGTGCATGAATCAGAAGCTGGTGCATGAATCAGAAGCTGGTCCATGCTAGCAGTGTACCCATGCTTATACTTAACATTTCTCTAGCTGTGGCCTCCTGACACTAAGATGTGTGGACCCTTTGATCTGACTTGTACTTCTGTCATGTGCTGTTCTGTAAAGTGAAGTGGTCCTATTCAAAACCAGATGCCTGGCTACTGCTTACAACTGCACCATATGGTGGAAGGCTCTCAGGGTGTGAGGGAGGAGTGAACATACTAGAGATTTCTCCATGTGGATGCTGGGCACTTTGGGGGGTTTAGGTGGAGTGTAAGGAAACTATGTCAACTGTGCCACATGTAAGCATCTGGTCTTATTAGATCAATACAGTGCAGGATTTTCAGACCAATCTATTAAAAATAGGATGGTTCTCAATGTCTTTTAAATTATGTCTACTTTTATGGAAGCCATAAGCTTAAATCTGGAAGGATAATTTCAGGCTCCACCACTCAAAACATTGGCTGCTATAACTTCAGTTTTTCACAGAACAAACAGAAGATAAATTGCAAGCAGAAAACATGTTTTCTGTAAATACCAAAACATCTCAGTAGAGCCAGCACAACACAGGTAAAAATAACTTTCTGGTATACTTCCAGATTTGCATTTGCATCTTGAATCTATTTGTACACATTGGAAACAAAGTAAAATTAGAAGATTAGAAGCGTAAAGCAAGGTCTGAGGGTTTAGTTCAGATAACAATGTGTAGATACAATTCTTTCAAAGTGCAATCAACTCCAGTTATACTGACAGTGTGATATTTGAGTATACACAAACAAAGACTGCTGCAATGACAATTTTATACCCTGTCGTACAACTCCAATCAGCCCTGGTGTTTCAAAACAAGACAATTTGTCTTGCTGTAAATACAAAAAGAATTATACAAATGTATCTTTCTGCTTTATTATCCTGGAAACCTCATAGATCATATAAAATGTTAGTTGTGTGGCAGTCCAAGGAGAAAAACAGGAAAAGAGAGGGCATTTAATTTGGCTTCTTGCTATGTTTACCTCTGTCTGATGTGGAATTAAGTTGTCATTTATGCAGCTTTAACAACGTTTTTATTCCTTGTGAAGTTTGTGAAATGCAGGTCAGATGAATTGCACTGTATTCCCGGAGTTTTCTCAGTGTTAGAAGTCATTAAAAAGAGTGCAGTAACTACTTGGGAGAGAAAATGCAAGAAAAATATTACACATCTCGGGAACTAAGCTCCACTTGCTGAATGTGACATAGAGAATATCATGAAAACATGTTTAAAAATCATATTGACTTCCAAAAGCCTATGTTTTATGTTGCATTTTTTTTCCCCTATGGGCATTTCAAGAAGTTTGGTCAAGAGAATGTAGTGTTGGAAGAATTATGCCAGTTATGTACGAAGAATTAAGCCTCAGCTTGCAGAGCAAGTGCCAATTCATAGTGAAGAAGCCTTAGCAGTAAGCTTCAGAGAGGTTGGAGGTTGAGATGGAGGTACCATTTGCAGAAGTATTCAGGGTCAGGTATTGCTTTATGTGTCAAAGAAGTAGCTTGAATGAGGAGTAAAAGGTGGAGTGAGAAATAGTCATTTCAAACCGTTGAAGCTGTCTTTGTCTTTGATGGTTACTTTGGTTTGATTTAGTGTTTTCTCAGTTTTGTTTGATGTTATGCTACATGGTTTGGTGGTGGACTTGTTCTGTAAGGTCTGTTCTAACCTAGATGATTCTGTCATTCTATACAGTGTCTTTTGATTGCAGCCTTGCCTTCTAATTTCACTTTGGCCCAACATACCACTAGCTGCTTGGATGCTTAAGAAGCACGTTGCATTTGGCCTCCAAGGGGTTGAGATAGGGCGTTTCTCATTTCTCATTCCCTCTTGGTACACAAGGCAGAGTGGATGAGAATACTGAGCAGAGAACAGTGGCTGCTCAATGACACGTGCCTGTTGGCCACAGAAACGAAAAGAACCACCCTAAAGTAAAGATAGGTGATCAGTAATCACAATGAAACAGGTGTGGTTTTTCTCAGCCAATATGTTCATCTCTGAAAAGCATGGCTCATTGCTGCACAGGGTACATGTATAAACCCTGTTGGTTGTTGTCATTTCCTTATACGAAGAAAAGTTTGTTACCACACAACAACTAATTTTTAAAAGTGCATTATTCTGCAAAATTCTTACTTTGCACTTTCCTATTATTTGTAAGTTGTACATTTCAGTAGCATTTGTAATGTGTGCATATCTGTAATTATTGTCATCACTACAGAATTTCCATATCGTACATGCCTATTTTCCTATCCGGCTTCAGGAGATTTATCTGTAGGAATAGCAGTCTTTATACATATCATCAACAGCAAAACAGGGAGATTCTTGTTTGTCCTGGTAGCTTTTTGTATCCAGTTCTGCCTGACTTCTGTTACTTTTTGTTTACCCCACCTTATGTCCTACAACCAGTGTTTCTTTCTTAACCTATAACCAGGATTCTTTGGCATTGTGGGCAGGGTGTCTTAAAGCTTTATTCCCTTGACTGTGGCTAGTTGTCACCTGCATAAGTGGACTACTGCATTACTGGAATCCGGGTGAACTCCCAGCTGTATTTTATGTTACATGAATAAATGGAGAACTGGAAAGTTTATTGTGTGCTGGTTTACAGTGCTGTGAAACATTACTGCAGCTGGTTGTCTTAATCACATGCAGTAATCAAAAGACAAAGCTGTGCAATGTAAAGACACTGATCTCAATCAACAACAGTTAAAGAAAAAAAAACATTGTCAAATTAAAGCTCTGAAAACCAGCCCTGGCCTTTCTTGTCTGTGTGTATACATATATTTTATGTATACACTATATATATATATGTATACACACATATATATAACTTAATAGCTATATAATTAAATACGGTATAGCATAATCTAAATAGCGAAAAGTGATGTCCTCTATTCATATCGTCATGTTTCTTCAACATTAAGATAATTATTTTATTGGTGGGGGGGAATCCTCTTACTGCAGGATTATAAGCAGAACTGTAAAATAGCTTATGAGATCTTAAGAGACTTCAGGTCACAGCAGTGACTTTCCTTAGTCTTTTGCCTGTCATCCAAGAAAGCAGTTTCTGACTTCTAACTGATGGATGCGAATATTTAAATAACCTCTTACAAATGGAAAGAATTGCTCTTAAACCCTTGCCTTTGAAAAGTCGGGAAGGTTTACATTTGCAGAATATGAAAATAAGTAGGGCATTCTTGTAATATTTTTCCTAAAGCCAGATGAATTTGTGGAAAGCACTTCAACTGCAGGCTTGCCTTACTTTTTTAGTGCTGTCAAGTCCATCAAGAGCGTGAGCTACTGTGCAAGAAGGAAACTAAAACAGAGTCAGGAAAAGAGAGGAAAGGAAATGTACAGAAATGTTCTGAGCCTTACAAATTAGCAATAAAGTAGATGTAATTATATGTGTGCTGTTTGGTCCTTTTGTAAATCTACTAATGTTTTTCTATTGCTCTTATTTGTTATATGGCATTTCTAATATAAGGAAATATTATAATTTGGGGGATCTCACAGAAACATTTACATATGTTACGTCTAATTTTTCTTTTGCTTAATGCCCAAGAGAAATTTTGTAGCTGTAAGCAAACTCAAAATGCAATTGTATTAGTGTGTGCTAGTTATTTATATATATTTGTAATACCTCGGAGGCATAGTCATGATAAAGTACCCCACTGCAAGAAGCGCTGGATAAACGCAGAACAGAAATACTATCTCTGCCCATAAGAATTTGTATTCTAAATTTAAGGTGGGAGAAGAAACAATTTCAGAACAAGGAAGAAAACAATACAGTATTGCTACAGTTATTATTACAATGCAGTATGTCAGTCAATACTCAAAATGGTGACGTGATAAACAGTGACATTTGCACAGGAGCAGAGTACCATCTGCCTAGCTTTTTGAGGTTGAGGGCAGTGGAGAACCAGGAGAGAAGTTTTGAAGAGTAGTTTTTGCATTGAATGGAAAGCATGTGCAGGCCTTAGTGATCTCCTGAATAAACAGATCTTTTGTTCTTTTTTTAAAAAGAAAACTTAGAGTTAAGTCTGATGTACAGGTTGCAGGACCAAGATGGTAGATAGGGACCCAAGCTGGTGGTTTGTTTTGTGGCTTAACTTTAGCCAGCTACATCTGATGGGGTTAGTTGTTGAGATTCCTGCTATAGATGATGCAAAGAAGCAGATACTTTGGGGGCACAACTCATCTGTCCTCTTTTAAAAGCTGACTTCGGGGCAGGTGACTTATGCCCTAAGAAGACATAATTCTCTGTTGATGAAAACAGAGGAAAATATCCTGGACATCGAAAAGCAGTCTGAGACTGTCAGTGTGGGATTCTTTGAAGTTAAAATGAAGGTATTAAGAGGAAGTAGAGGATAGTTGAGCTAAGGAAGAGTGGATGAATCAGTGATGGTTAGTGTTACTAGTGATACTTTGTGGTGTATGCTAATGGTGCCTAGCAGAGTAAAAGTAGATGCAGGGAAGGCAAATATTGGAATCATCTAGGCACTGGTATTGTCTGCATGGGCTGTGTAAAGGGAATGAGGGAGTTGATTGAAAGGTGGACATTTCATCAGTTTTGTCACTGAAGAGGCATGAAGGAGGCTTGAGTTCTGCCTAAAAGTCATCAGACCTAAGGCACATACAAGTTGGTTGCCAGGATGTAAGTAGGGAAAGGTGTGGAGGAGTTCTGGTGGTGCCTGGAAAGAGAGTGGAGCAACAGAGACTTCTGAGAGATGTAGCGTATGTGGTGAAGATGAATGGGCTTTTGTGAGTAGAGAAAATAAACCATGACTGCAGGTCAAATAAATGAAGATCTTATGGTGATGGGAATGAGGAGCTAAAACAGGTCAGGCAGGTTGAGGTTGAAGTCATTAGGAAGAGTGTGGGGCAGCTCATGAATGCTTCAGGTAGATAAACTGTCTCATTGCTAAATTTTCAGTGTGATTTCTGCTCTTTAGTCATTAGTGATTACAGTCTGGATTGCAACAAGTTCCCAGGATTTATATAACTAATAATAACTCTTATACAGCTTTTTTTTATTTGGAAGAACTTCAGGAACAACACAGATGAACCTCATTTTCTTTCTGTGTCAAGATGAAATTAAAAATACATTATTCTATAACTGGGTTTATTTTCGGCTACAATAACTGAAGCCAGTCAGGAATACATACTTGTTCTATTTCTGTTAGTTTTAGTAAGTGTTCTTTGTTTGAAGCATTCTGAAGATATGTGCTTTTAAAAAAAAGAGGAAATCGTACATACTGAATTTGCAATTTATTTCCTGGAATATCAAGTTTTCCTTAGTTTTCCTTGCAGCTTTTCTATGTATGATTTAAATATTTTGCTTCTGTTATTGGTAGCAGGTCCTTTCCTGTGCAGAAGCTCTCCAATAAGCTAACATCTACTAACTTCTTAAATCAAGCCTTTAATTTTTAGTGACAGAGGCCCGGAGGGGAGATTGCATCCTGAATGAAAGCAAGAAAGATTGACAAGTACTTATTTTATAATTAAAGTGTTTAATAATATAGCATTAACTACTGGGATTAGAGCTGAATCTTTCAAAATACATTAGGCAAACATGTCTGGTAACAAAATGGCTTAAACTTGGGCAGGGAGGTTTTCTTCTGAAGCCTTCAGGGACCCTTGCCTCTTTCCCACTGCTTTGAGGACTGCTTTTTCTAGGCACCTAAACTGAAGTTTGCAAGTTTGGCAGTATGGATCCTGAGGGATTTTTTTTGGTTTCTCAAGCTAGTTGAAAGCTGAGACTAACTTTCATTAAAACAAATTGTTGTCCCTATTGTATTAGCTGCTATTACAGCTGGCCGCAAATTTTTCATTTCCTGTAGGTGATATTAATCACAGGGTGCCTGTAATGTGCTGCTGCTTATCCTGAACAAATGCAATTAAACTATATTAAAATTCCATAGGGAATCACTTGTACGTTGTTAAACCAACATTTTCCTTTGGGGAAAAGGCTACTCAGGGCATGTAGGATGTTGAGGCTGCTCTTTACAGAAGCTCAGTTGCACACATAATCAAGATGATGGGCAAGGATTTAAAACCTTAGACTGCTGTTTAAGGAACCTTACTTCTCTGGCCACAGACATGGATTTGTCCTATAGTGAAAGAGATTTGGTAGTCTCAATTTCACTTTCAGGCACAAAGCAAAGCATAGCTAGCACACAGCAGAAACATTTAAGATTGTTGTCTTTAAAGAGAAAATATGGAATTCCTGGCACAATATAAATTTAGCACTTTAAAATGATAGCTTGATAACAGTGGTTTCATCATGTGAAACAGTGAGAAAGGTGGAGAAAAACTAACTCCATCAATATCTATCAAATCCCAGTCTTAAAGAAAGGACATAGAAATAGCTTTCAATAACATGTTTTATAGCCACAGAAATAGGACAGACAAACTAGCAGTTCTTGAAAGGCTGGCTTCAGTTCCACACAATGTGTTGATGGTTTGAAGTTGGGAAGAATGATGATACAATCACAGAATCATACAATCATAGAACAGTTCTAGTTGAAAGGGACCTTGAAAGCTCATCTAGTCCAACCCCCCTGCAATGAGCAGGGACATCTTCAATGAGATCAGGTTGCACAGAACCACATCCAGGCTGGTCTTGAATGTCTCCAAGGATGGCACATCCGCCACCTTGCTGGGCAACCTGTGCCAGTGTTTTACCACCCTCATTGTAAAAATCTTCTTCCTCACATCCAGCCTGAATGTCTCCTCTTCTAGTTTAAAACCATCACCCCTATCCTATTGCAACAAGCCCTGCTAAATTCTTTCCCCATCTTTCTTATAAGCCCCTTTTAATAACTGAAAGGCTGCAGTAAGGTGGCAAAGTCCAAATCTGATGAGCAGCCACATTGCTTTTCCCGCACCTTTTCTCAGGGTTAAATCTGGCTTCATTCCCCTCCTCAGTGAGTGCTGAATATGAAGATGATGTGGGTGGTACTGTTACTGCATGGATATTGCATTGTTCCTGGAAGAACAGCCTGGGCAAAATTGCTGACTCAGATGTGAGCCTGATAAAAGTGAGATAACGGATGCATTAAGAAGAAATATTTTCAAGAATTAGCTAATATGCTGTTCTCACCCTTTGTTGCCAATTAGTGCTCTACATATGCTTGGTAGAAGGAAGACTGAATAATAACTTGGTGTTATTATTGCAAATATGAAAATGAGTAGGGGAACGAGCAAGTGAGAATATGTGAGAACAGTGGTAGCAACATATGGAGCATAAAAGCATGAGTTATGAAAAATAGGCTCCAATTCTCTGTATTTATGCTATGTAAATGGTATTTTGATGAAGTAGCTGCTGCTGCCGTGCAGCTCTGCTATGCCGTGAAGGAAGCACAGTGCTTTACCAATTGGTAGCATCAGTAGTGTCCACTAAAAGAATCCAGAGAGGAGAGGGATGGCAGGGATGAAGGCTGGAGCTGCCAGCTGAACACCTTATCTGTGAATTGTATCCTGACTGAACTAATTATAACTTTCCTTCCCTTCTCTGTTCACCTTCAGGCAATAATCATTAGGTCTGCATGTGTGTGTTTATATTTACTGAGAAACAGCAAATTTGCTAAACAGTGTGATTCAAAGTCTCAGAAGCATTTGAATGCATCAAATAATTGAGGCTGGAAAAACTCCAAGGCTTAATTGGAAGTTTTCTCTTTCTAATCCAATAACTAATTTGGTCATCTGGGCACTCACCCTTGATGTGGGAGAACTTTATTCAGTTCCTCTCTGTACCTCAGGGGTATAAACCAAACTTTCCAAATCTGAAATACACCTCAGCATCATCTGCCTTTCTTACCCACATGCTTTCTCTTTGGCTAAGAAAATGGTCAGTGGGACTAGGCCTAGGACCCAGATGCCTGCAATCTAATCACCTAAATTAGAGAGTATTTTTTCTTCTTGCCGTTTCATTTGCTGGTAAAGCTTTTTGTGCAAAAGGGGAACATTATTTTAGCCTCTAATATAATATTCTGCTGCAAGAGAGTTGCTAAGAAAGGAGACTTTGGCAGAAATTCCTGTTCTGAACTAGTTAGAGAAGGTATTTCAGTCAAATTCTTTTGCCTTTGAACAAAACCACTTTGAACAAAAACATTGTTGATGATATTTTTGAGGTGGCCAAGGTTCAGAGAGACATCTTCTGCTACTTCCTAGAGGAATGTATGGGGCAGTTCTGAGGTGGCCTGATTCAGATGCCTCTGATTTAGTAATTTCCAGCTAGCTCCTTCACTATCCTATTCAGCTGTTAAAGCTGGATTAATTTATTTAGGGGGGTGGGGAGAATAAATGACTGAAAGAAGGTAGGCATTAATTACTTCAGACTTCCCTGCATCATTCATTATGTGTTCTCTTTTCCCATTATGTAAGTAAACTCTATTTCCCTATTTCTTCTGACTATTAACCTTTTTTGTTGCCTCTGATGTCCCTTACGAACTATAACTTGGCCTGAGCCATAACCTTTCTGTATCTTCAATATCCTGGTGCTGTTCCTCTGTTCTTGTCCATAAATGAGTGTCCTTATTTAAGCGTTTGTTTTGTTTTATTTTATTTTATTTTATTTTATTTTATTTTATTTTTTTCTGAGATCACTGAGGAGCTCTAAATGCAATCATATTGTTTTATCATTGTTCTCTGTACCCTTCCTCTGCAATACCATAGTTTGATGCTATTGTATTTAATAAGACTCTTTTGGCTCTTCAAAACACTTCCATCCTTTCTGCTTCAATCCCAGGAGACCCTTTCAACCTATTCCCTGGGTAGCTTGCATTCTACAGTTGCCCTTCTCACTGATTCTTTTCCTTAAAATAGCAGGTTCTTTTGCTTTATTCTCAGCTTCACTGAGCTTACTTCCACTTAGTTCTCCCACTTATTTCCCATTAATATCTCTCAAATCTGAAATATTTGCTTCTCTAGTATCTTCCTTCATCTATAGGAAAAATCTTGTGCTGTATCTCCCAAAGCTTGAATTGACCCCTAAGCATTTCCACTGATTGTAGAAATCAGTCTTGTCTTCTCTCAAAAAGGTATCTCCCCACCATGACTTTAGCCATGTTCTTTGTAACCTTTATTTTCAGCCACGTTAAAACTCCGCCTTCCACGTTTTCCAGAAGCTGAAAGTGAGAACAGGCTTGCTTATTTATTTTATATAGGATGCAACATCCCCTTTTTTCTGCACAGTTACTGAAACATGGACTGCTGTATGCTCAGGCTTTTTACCTCACTTTTAGCTTGTTTTTTTGTGTATAGAAGCATTGTGCTAATAGACTGCTGAACTGGTTCTTTATTTGGAATAGGTATGGATTTTTACCAAAGAAAAGCTTAATTATTAAACATTGTTATTTCCTTAGAGTTTTCATAATAGCAGTTTATTAAAAGATTCAGTTTTACTTTGGATTTTGTGTGAGCTGTTAGTAATTATGCTCTGTTTAAGAATAATGAAATGTTAATTAAAAATCTGAATGGTAGGAAAAATCAGAAGAAATTGGCTAATTAAACAATACGATCATTTGTAATGGTTCCAGTTGCACAGTAATGTAATTTAGGAAATAAATTGTTTGAAAACTATTTTAAATAATAATGGGAGGCAATTATGTGTTGGTGTTTGCTTTGCAAAATACGCAACACTTAGTTAAATATCTTTCAAATTACAGCACCTAAACCATATATGACTGGAAGGAACTACTGGGGACTTACAAATGTCTTTGGAGTGGCTAATTAATTATAAGTAAAACATTACAACTTTCCCCTGTGTGAAACTGCCTTCTCCAAGTCCTGCCTTCATCCTTGACTTACCTTACAAACTATAATTCTGAAAGGCATAGTAGCATCTTCCCCAGGACAAGACAGGCAGTAGAAAGGTACTGTAGGTAATATGACTGTCTTCAAATTGCTTTTGTGTTTCTTCATGTCCTGAAATTGTGCTCTACAAGACAAATGAATTTCCTGGAAACCTCAATTATGAATTATTCTGCCAAAATAATTGCAGTTATGCATGCATTCTGGGGAAGATGACAACTCAGAAAATAGGTGAAGACGATATTCTACTAACTCATCTACCAAAAAGATCTCTGATTATGAGTAAAACCATAGACTAAGGACTTCATCCAGTGGATCTTTTTTTGAGTGGTTGAGCACTGAATAGTCTTTTAGATCTGTCTTGCATCATGTGGAAACTGGGCCTGTTCTGGAAATCCCAACCCTTTTACAGGTTTGATGATATGCTTCTGACTGCTTCTTGAAAATTCAGAAACCAAAATGTTTTTCACTGTGTAGAAGCTAGTGGTGTTTTCTTCTGATACAAAGCCAACAGCAGGTGTACAAGTTAACACAGAAGACATCAGCACTGTACTAGCATGAATTAGTTTGAAGAGAGGCAAGGCAAATGCCACGTTAATTCCATTCTCCCCTAAAGAGTATAATCTCTGATGACTGATGGAAGTGTATTTCACCTTCTCTTTATTCTGTAAATTCTATGAATGCTTCTGTCTTGCAATGCTATGAAACACATTTTGTTACCTTAGCAGATATTTTAGTTTTAAGCAAAATAGAATTGTCTGTAGTTTTGGATAAATTTTTAATGAAGAATCTCAGTATTTCTTCCCATTTTGCTGCTCATTTATGAGAGACATCTACCAAAATGAGGAATCTACCCTTTCAAATCCTACTCTTTTGTCCTGGGTTCAGCAGTTGCAGTCAGTTTTTCTTCTCTTTAGTAGCTGTGTTTTGACATAACCCGGGAACAAGGCTGATAAGGCCGATGTTTTTGGTTGTTGCTGAGCGATGTTTGCCCTGACCAAGGACTTTGTGAGCCTCATGCTCTGCCAGGGAGGAGGGGAAGCTGGTAGGAAGGAGGGACAGAACCCAAACTGACCAAAGAGGTATTCCATACCATAGCACGTCATGCCCAGGAGGTAACTGGGAGTTACCCGGAAGGGGAGGGAACTTCTCGGTCAGGCTCGTTTTCAGCGGGTGATATCGTACCCTCTTCCCTTGTTTTCCCTGTCGTTATTATTATTGGTGATAGCAATAGTGATTTGTGTTATACCTTAGTGACTGGATTGTTGTTATCTGAACCTGTGGAAGTCACTTTCCTTCGGCTCTTCTTTCCTCCCACTCCTTTGGGAGCGGGGAGGAAAGGGGGGGAGGCAAGAAAAGGTGGGGGTGAGTGAGTGAACGTGCTGCCTGGCTGGGTTTAAACTACATCTTTCAAGAGTATGATCATCCTTGGGATACTGTGGACTATGAGGTGTTCCTTCTGCAGTTCTGGTTCTCATTTGCATTGCTTATGCTTTTTATTGGAGAGTAGGAAGTTCACAGTGTTTTAGCTTTGAGCATATCTTCTAAAGCTGGGATTTGCTTAAGAGAGAACAGAATTGCTGTTTGTTGGTGAGTCCTAACTAAAATGAAGATAACATTTGCAAAGAGCAGTAAAAAGGCCTTCCGCTAACATGAAGTCTGAGATGCTTCCTGATCAAAAAGGATGGGACCAAAGAATGCAGTGATCAGAGGCTTTTGATTAAATAGTACTTCATGGGAAAGACACAAGAATGTATTAATTAGTATTTACATCTACTACTAGCACTGGAAAATGGGTGTAAGCAGTTCATCACCCTACCAGGACTAGTTAATTTGGGACTTTTTTGCTTCCTGTTCTCTCTTCACCAAAATCCCTCCTGTCCTGTGCATGGATGTGACTGCCTGCCAAGTTTTAGTCCATTATGGCTTTAGATCAAAGCTGTGGGTTTTGAGTTACATAAATTACTCTGGCTTGATAGCAGATGCCAAGTTCCTGCCTAGAACAAATTTTACAGCTCAGTTCCTTTTTCCCTAGCCATTGGAAGGTGAGAGAGCAGAGGGTCAAAGTTGATTAAATTTATGGCCAGTCCTTCTGTACTGCATGTTGTGCATTCAAGATGCAAGATACAGAGCTATGCTTTTTTAACATAGGCATGTTGTATTCATTTGAAATTAATTTGCTCTCATGAGACCTCACTTGGAGTATTGTGTGCAGTTCTGGTGTCCTCAACATAAAAAGGACATGGAGCTGTTGGGTCCAGAGGANACTTGGAGTATTGTGTGCAGTTCTGGTGTCCTCAACATAAAAAGGACATGGAGCTGTTGGAACAAGTCCAGAGGAGGGCCTCGAGGATGATCAGGGGCTGGAGCATCTCCCATACAAAGACAGGCTGGGAAAGTTGGGGCTGTTCAGCCTGGGGAACAGAAGGCTGCGTGGAGACCTGATAGCAGCCTTCCAGTATCTGAAGGGAGCCTATAGGGCTGCTGGGGAGGGACTCTTCATTAGAGACTGTAGTGATAGGACAAGGGGTAACGGGTTCAAACTTAAACAGGGGAGGTTTAGAATGGATCTAAGGAAGAAATTCTTTCCTGTTAGGGTGGTGAGGCACTGGACTGGGTTGTCCAAGGAAGTTGTGGGTGCTCCATCCCTGGCAGTGTTCAAGGCCAGATTGGATGAAGCCTTTGGTGTCATGGTTTAGTGTGGGGTGTCCCTGCTTATGGGAGGGGGGTTGGAACTAGATGATCTTAAGGTCCTTTCCAACCCTAACTATTCTACATGCAAAACAATGTATTGATCAGAAGCCCTGATTAGTCAAGGATTCATGCTAATAAGAGGAAACAGGATTTTTGTATCTTGTGTCACTCATGAATGTATTTAAATACTGAGCAATTGTCTCCCCTTGAAGGCTGGTGCTCTTTACCTGCATGTTTATGTGCTGAATCAGACGTTTGCCACATTACACTCCCTAATGCAGGAGAAAATGATCTATTGGGTTCTTCCCTTTCCACGAAGATGACTGTGGCATAAACAATAGAACAGTTTGGTTACTTATACCAGTGACTATGACCAACTCGGGTTTGTCTGACAAAATGAATTTTTCTTTCCCTTCACATGTGCTATTCTGTTTAAAACACAATAGATATTTCTAATCCAAATGTATCTCATCACCAACTAGGTACAGACTAAACCATCTACTACCTCCAGAAGGTCGTTTACATCAGTGAGTATGAATTGTGTTTCAGAGATACCTCTCCCTTGAGTGCAGAGGCAACTTGTGGTGACTTAGGGGTTGGACTAGATGATCTCCAGAGGTCCCTTACAACATTAATGATTCTGTGTTTCTGTGCTTTGCCTCAGGTTACAGTAGAGACTATTTCCTTCCAGAAGCTGTTGCCTTTTACACGGTTGTTTAATTTTAGGCTTAGGGAAGACAGTAGGTTGTCATTCCAACCTCCAGTTTTAATTCAGACAAACCAGCAAATAGGACAAAGTGTCCTATGGATGAAAATTCCAACTGCCCTCAGTTTCTTCCAGGACACTACCATACTCTATGGTACTTTTTATAATGTGGTTAGTGGTCTGGAGAATTGAACAGCAACTCTCAAGTACGTCAGTATAGTCACGGCACTTTCAGGTATAGAAAGTAAAAGCTAATTGCAGTTGGGAACTTTCTGGATCATGCTGGTGTGCTTAGTTGGATGGGTGTAATTCAGGCTTGTTCAAATGACTGTAATTACTCTGCTGAGTTAATGAAGCAGCTATTACACTTTATGAAGCAGAGATTTATAATTTTGGTGTCAGTGATACTTGGGAAACTTAGAGATGTTCAGTGAATTAAGGAAATTTTTGTATAATTTTGTATACATAAGTGCTGTTGCATAGAGGAAGAGATAGAGCAGCTAAATTACCAACTTCATTGCAAAAAAACTCTGGAATGCATTAGGTGACACCACAGTTTCCATAGGCAGTGCTGAAGGCTTTTATGAATACCTGTCAGGAAGGCATTTGTGTGTAGTCATGGCTAAGTGACCTTTTGAGTTACTTACTGATTTTATTTGCCACACTTTACATATACAGGTAATTCGGAACCACACAGGCAGTTTGAAGCCATAGATTTCAGATAATTTCTACTCTTGTGGAAATTTAGCTGAGTCCTGGATCATGAACTGTTTATGATGCTGCTCCTGTGATTTGGAGATGGTCATGGATGAATACGAGATTAGACTCCTAAACCCTGCTGTGTTAAGACTTTCACACCTAGAGTTTAAGCCCAGACAGACACCCTGTCTGATGACTTTCAAGGGCTGCCTAATTGCTTCTTGAACTCATTACTTATTCACAAAGGCCTATAAATGCTTAACTCCAGTACCCTGGGAAGATTCAGGTCTTGCAGATGTTATTACCTGAATCTAGGAAAGGGGTGTATATATCTCCTAGAGATGCCTAGAAAACAAGATATGGACAGGTCCAAAATGGATTTTGGTGGTAGGCACTTCTGTTGTTCATGGTTAGAGCTGTCAGCCAGGGATCAGGGTACACAAGTTCTGGCTGCTGATCAGCCTGGAGAAGGGTGATCTAAACTTCTGGTAAGGGAGTTGTCTTGATTATTCGGTCTTGAGCTGTCCTTAGCAAAAACTTTAATCTTTCATGCTATGAAAGCTGAGCCTGGAAGGAACACAGGTAAGAAGAGAGCTGGTTTAATGGGTGAAGGGGATGCCGAACTGATCTTCTCAGCTCAGGCATCCCCAAAATATGGATGTAAATTATACCATTACTATAAGTGCAAAATCCTGGGTCTGATGGATTGACTGAAGGTGCTTTCCATTTCCAGGTGGTACCCTATTCTCTCACTGAAGGAAACAGAAGCACAATTTGAGCATATTTGAACTCCCTCTGGAAGATCTTAAGTTCCTCAAGAGTTAATAGAGGCAAGAATATAATCCAATTATGTGGACTTTCAGAGGAGCTTTTACTTGCTCCCAAGAAGAAATGTGAGATGGGCAGATAGGATGCTTCCTGGTCCACATGACTGAGTTAGGCACATAATTATTTTGAGTTCAATTCAGCCCTTCTGTTTCTTAAAAGAATACTGTTATTTGCTTTTCTAAAGCTGGAAGGCTGTGGATGTAAAACCTGATGTAAAAACATGAATTAAATGCATGCCTGTATGCGCAGAAATTTCAGGTCTTCAAGCAAATGCTGATGATCACCTCTAGGAGTGACAGCCTTATGCTAGTTAGAGACGAAAGGCAAACTCTTACCTAGCAACTGCACGTAAAAAAATTAAGGAGTGTTAGACATTTACTTGGTCTTCAGTTGGCCAGCTTCAAAACAAGCTAGGTGAAGAATGCTTGCCTTTTGTAGGCCATGTCCTTACATGCTGAAGGTAGACACAAGAGTGACAACACCCAGTTGTGTGGGAAGTGATTGGGTGGCAGGGCAGAATGATACACCAAGGATCTGGAATGTTACGTGCCTTCTGTTTCCAAATATCTCTCAGTGGCACCTGATTTCCATTTCAGTCCTTGCTCCAATGAGGTTTGTAACCTGAAAGGTTACCGAAAACCACTGATTTTCTCTAAATCTCCTGACAACCTGTAGTTGGGGCCCTCCCTGCTACTGGCCAAAATGTGTGCACACACACATAGGAGAAAGCAGTGTGTGTCTGGTCCCTAAATTTTTCAGCTGTGTGTCAGTAGGATAAATGTTCAACCAATACAGCAACAATACTCTAATTAAGTATATTTTCATTCAGTTCTACAAGGAATAGTGTCTTTAAATAAAACAGTTAAAGTTGAGGGCCTCAGTCAGGCATGTATGTACAAACTGGGTGAAGTTCAGACTGTTTTGACAAGGCGGCAGATGAGTAAAAGCACAGAATGTAGGTAGAAGCGCAGACACTAAAAACAGAAGTCACTTTTCATAAATTCAGTGTCAAAGCAGTCATACTTAGTAATGCCTGTGCATCACAACAGAAGACTTGCTGTTGAAGAAGGAACCAGAAGAGAACAGGAGGTAATTGCCATACTGAGTTCTTCCTAAACTGATGCAGAGTGAAAGAAAGTAAGAAGAAGGGTTAAAAGGTGAAAATCTTAAGAAAGGGTGGCCAAGGCTGCTGGTCGCAGGAAGGGGAGAGCTCACAATAAAAGACAATTTATTTTTATTTTTTTAGCAAACAAAAAGTGCTTTTACCATTTTCGTATTTTTTTTCTAGCTCTCCTGTGAAAATTTACAACATGAAAAGATGAACTGACAAGCTACATAAAGAAATATTAAATATAACTGTCTTTTTCACTACCTTGTTTCAGTCATTGTCATGTTAGACTTTAGTTGTAACAATGTTTAGTATTTTCCCCCAGCCTTATGAGTGTTTCAAGTTGACTGAGCTCACTGAACATTGAAATGCTGTAAGCAGACCTCTGATGTTATTAAATTTGGTTATTACATATCTGCATCTAAACAAAGACAATATGAACCTGTACTAAATTTGGTTTGAGTTATACAAGTGAAGTTCCCAACAACTGGAAAAAGGGAAATACAACCTCTTTTTCAAGAAGGGGAAAATGGATGACCCGGGGAACTACAGACCAGTCAGTCTCACCTCTGT
>NDXB01006365.1:0-33847 GCA_002631895.1 Agapornis roseicollis | reverse complement strand
ATTTGGCTATTTCTTCCTATGAGCTACCTGCATTCCCCTGTATTGGCTCATTTTGCCTGCATTAGACTTTCTTCCCTGTTCTTCCTCTTGTGTATGTGCAGTCCCACCTTTTAACATGTGTGTATTCCATCCCTGCTGCCTCCTCATGCTTCTGTTCTTCTCACCTGCCTGTTCCTTTAAGCAAGAGGAAGCATGCCAGAGACTGCTGTTCTTTCATGTCTCAGACATGATCCTGACGTTTTGCACAAATTGGAGGCTCGTGGGGATAAGATTGAGTTGGCAATAGGAGTCTACTTACCCGTAGGCTGCAGGATATGTTGCCTACTTCCTGTCCTTTTACTCAGCAGTTGATGGGGAAAAAAGAAGTGAACAAAGATTAAAAAAAGAGAAAAGAAAAAGACTGTTTCTCTTTCCTCCAAGTGCATCGAAAATAGGGAGAAAAAGGCACTTTATTCTTGCTACTGCAAAAAATTTGCCTTGGGACATAGCCTTGTGTAGGGGTGTAGGTCTGCAGGCATTCCCAGGCAGAAGGTGAATATAAATGTCCAGGTTGTTAAAGCTATTTTACTGATACATTACTTTATACAAAACACAAATCTTCTTCAAGGGGCAGTACTCCTTGCCAAAACAGTGATGACTCCAGCAGCAGCAGAACAATGCAGCTGCTCAGAGTTTGGGGTATAGCAAAATGATGGGGTCAGGTAGAGTTGTTGCTTCTCTGAGTGCTGAAGCATCTGGAAGGACAAAAAGAGACACAGACTACTGTGTGGATTTGAGCCAGTAGCTGTATGAGAAGCAATTGTTAGCTGTCTAAAGGCTGCTGCAGTTAGCCAGGGAGACTTGAGAAGCTTTCAGGATATCCCTTTGGGAAAGGTTTTTCTAGAGAGCTGATGATACATTCTGTGGTTTGGCAGAGGACTCCAGAATCTTTGGTCATTCTTTTGCCAGTGGGGAATAAACCACCCAAAACAGTGAAAAAGAAGCCCTGGTGATGGTGGCTATAGTCTGTCTTACTGCTATCCAGTAGAGACTAGCAAGGAAAGAGTCTAATTTAACACCTTGCTGCCTGTTTAGCTGACCTAGAAACCTTCTGCCTTTTCCATAGAAATGTAGGAAAAAACTTGTTGTAGCTATTGAATGTCTTTTCTCTCCTTGGGAGACATCTTCTGCTCTGGGCCACATACACCACAGGACCACCAATGTTATTCTACTTGATGATTTGTTCATGTCATGACTACTAAAAAAGAGCTGATGGTCAGTTCACACTTTAGAATGGTTACTCATTTTGTTTACCAGTGTACTGTGTTTAAACTGCAGACACATGGAAGCTAAGTGTGGGTTATTAGTAGCCCAGAGTTGGTGAAAGATCCTGAACTCTGTTGATTGCTTCTCTTGGCCTTGAAGAACAAGGATTTCTGAACTCCCTGGTAGTGCATCAAAGCCTTTGAAGAGAGGGTGCTTGCAGTGAGGATGTTTGATATTAGTTTTGGAACATTGGCAGCCAGCCCTTTACTTCTAATTAAATGAAAGAGAATTTCTCACACAAAAAGAGGTAGTTGATTTAATTTTGTCAGAATGCCCAGAGCATTGAACAGGCCCTGATCATTGAACAGCATCCTTAGTACAGATTGAAAGAATTAATACAATGAATTTACCACCACCACAGGAAAAGTTCTGGGATTTTGTTTATGCAGTTTGAAACTGATGAATATACAAACCCGTATGTGTGGTACTCTTGCCTTTTCCGTGATGCAAGTTCAGTTTCTCATGTAGAACTCAGGCCTGAGAAGCATATGAGCACTTGCTTTGGTACATGGGAGGTGGAGGCTCTTTTCATTTCTTTTTGGAGACTGGAGCATCTGTGGGCTGTTGTCCCAGCTAGTAACTGAGGCCTTTTCCCGAGGGATGCAGGTAGCTCAGTGCTCATTTGGTTTTGTTCCACAGCATTTTGAAATATAATGAAAGCTTGGCAAAAAAACAATTTTTAATGTAAAAATAGCAAAATGTGCGGAGGCTGCTGTTCATTTTGTAAGTCAAAGCTTGTGACTAAAGAATGCTGCTTAGCAACAGATGGGAGAAGTCTGAAGGTGATCACATCATTTTGCACTCGTTGAAAATTAATTATTCATGTTCATCCTACCTTTTAAGCACCATCCTTTTCATGTCCCTGTTTTTGGGACTGTGTGACTGGTTTAGTCGTGTAACCCAGTTTTGTTATCATACGCACACTGATTCAGCTGTGATTCAGCTGCACAGCCCTAGCTCAGGCTTCTTCAGTTCTCTGTACCACTATGCTCTATGTAATGTGTGCTGATCTGTATGGAATAGGACAGACAAAAAAGGTGTCCCAGGAAGGATGCCAGGACGTTACAGGCTGCAGTATCTGTAAAGGATTGTTGTATTAAGCACACACTTCTCTCTCAACAGCACTATTCATCATCCATCCTTCCTGTTAACTCCTCCTCTGCAACATCTCATGTTTGGGGGGTGTGGGGTGTGTTTGTGTTTTTTTGGTGGTTTATGGGAGTTTTTTTGTTTGTTTTTGCTGTGGGGTTTTTGGTGTTTTTTTTTTTGTCCCTGTAAAGAGTTTAGGAATGCTTTTGTTCCTCAGTTTGATTTAGGAGTATTTTATACATATTGCTAATGAAATATTCTCAGATTGTAGCATTTGGGAAGCTGTAAAGTTCCTATTTGTTTCACCTGCCACTGCCATCATTCAGCCTGCACAGAGCTGAAGCATAAATACTGTATTATAAACTGGTGAGTAGTGTTAGAATTATGTATCTGCCCCCAAATGAAATCTTGCCTTAAAATGGTCAGAAGTCTTCAATAGGGTGTTTGTACTCCTCACTGGCTGAATGTCAACTTTTAAAAGGTACATTTGACACAGTGTAGCATGGGAGTTATTTAGGAAAGTTACATTTGCTTTGTTTCTTCTTGGCCCTAAAGCAAAGCTCCTTCAAGTAGGGGTACTGGTTTGGTCTGCCTGAGGAGCTAGGAAAGTTCAGCTTGAATAAGCCAAGATACTGATTAGAACAGCAGATTGTAGGATGCTTTTTTGGTAAAGACTATTGCCATATATTGATCATGCTTCTTACTTGATAAAAGTATGTTTAAAGACCTGAGTTTTCAAAGCCTGGAAGTTGCTGTCTATCTCCCTTGTTGTATGCGCCAGTGGCATATAAATTCATGTGAACGAGCAGAAAGGGTAATCCTTTTAATAAAGATAGTAGAACAGTGTTTATGAATATATAGATAGGCACTAATGAAAGTAAGGAATGTTAGAAATTTCTGAAGGATTGCACTGTAAAACACATAAATATATATATATATAGGTTTATTGTGTTAAGTTGCATCATATCCTCACATAGCAGAGACAGTGAGTGTCTGCCTCACAGAGTTGCCAAAAANTATGAATATATAGATAGGCACTAATGAAAGTAAGGAATGTTAGAAATTTCTGAAGGATTGCACTGTAAAACACATAAATATATATATATAGGTTTATTGTGTTAAGTTGCATCATATCCTCACATAGCAGAGACAGTGAGTGTCTGCCTCGCAGAGTTGCCAAAAAGTTCAGTTAAGAAGAAATGCAATCTGTACATCTATCATAGAATCCTACACTGGTTTGGATTGGAAGGGGCCTTAAAGCTCATCCAGTTCCAACCCCCTGCCAAGGACAGGGACACCTTCCACTAGACCAGGTTACTCAGTATTTGCTACATGATTCCATTTTATGAGATTCAGGAAGAAAAGTAGAGATATGGGAGTTGATGATGACTTACAATCAATGTACATATGAATAGCCTGCTGCAAAGGACCAGAGATCTAACTTGCCTGGTACTGTTTCTCCGACACTGGACAGAGAAGTGGATGCACACGGAAGACAGATGATGTATTCCCAGGCTCCACCAATTTATACCTGGCACACTTTCTGAACTGCCTGAGATGTGGAGGTACAGACAAGTACTGTACAGTGTTGTGAGCTATTCATGATCGAATATTGGTTCCAGGGATTTAAAAAACCCAGGTTCTTCTTTTGGGAATTGTGCATGCCCATGTTAAGAATTTTGGACCTCTTTGGCATAGCAGTAATTGGGAACTAAGGTTGATTTCTAGTTATAAAAACTGGGATAGTCTTGATAAGCAAGTACTCTGATATATGAGTATGTTGCAGAGTGATATTTGATGCAACTAATGGGTACAGTAAGTCCCAGTATGTACTTGGTTAGGAAACTGTTTATATATTTGAATGCTATTTCAATATAAATAAATTAGTTTTTGGTATCTTTAGGAAATCTTGCAGTGTTAGCAAGAATTTTATGCTCTCCCCATGTTAACAGATAGCTTGAACAGATAACAGATACCTTCTGAGACCTCACTTGGAGTACTGTGTACAGTTCTGGTGTCCTCAATATAAAAAGGACATGGAGCTGTTGGAACAAGTCCAGAGAAGGGACACAGGTATGATCAGGGAACTGGAGCATCTCCTGTATGAAGACAGGCTGAGAGAGTTGGGGCTGTTCAGCCTGGAGAAGAGAAGGCTGCGTGGAGACCTCATTGCAGCTTTCCAGTATCTGAAGGGGGCCTATAAGTGTGCTGGGGAGGTTCTCTTCATTAGGGACTGTAGTAACAGGACAAGGGGTAATGGTTTCAAACTGAAACAGGGGAGGTTTAGATTGGATATGAGGAAGAAATTCTTTCCTGTGAGGGTGGTGAGATGCTGGAATGGGTTGCCCAGGGAGGTTGTGAGTGCTCCATCCCTGGCAGTGTTCAAGGCTAGGTTGGACGAAGCCTTGGGTGACATGGTTTAGTGTGGGGTGTCCCTGCTTATGGCAGGGGGATTTGAACTGGATGATCTTAAGGTCCTTTCCAACCTAATTATTCTATGATTCTATGAAAGGCAGAGCAGAGTTTATAAACACAGTTACAGAAGTTTAACCTTTACAAGCAATGAAAAAGGCCTGGGAAATACTAATTCTTCTTAGGTCAATTACTCTTATAATGCATTCTTGTAAAACAAAATACGAGATTGAATCTAAGCTGCTGATTTGTAAATAATTGAATTTCTGATTTAGTGTTTGCCTTTATTTCCTAATCTCTTTTACTGGTATTTGAATTTATTTTCTTCTCTTTTACAGTTCGTATGGNTTTGTAAATAATTGAATTTCTGATTTAGTGTTTGCCTTTATTTCCTAATCTCTTTTACTGGTATTTGAATTTATTTTCTTCTCTTTTGTATTTATTTATTTTACAGTTCGTATGCAGTCGTCTGCTGCATGCAGTGCTTGCCTGCATTTGAAGAAAGACTTTTGACTCCTAAAAAGGTACATTGTAAGAACTGCAAAATAATTAAAAAATAGACAGCTAGTGCAGTAAGCATAGGCTTTTGCATGTTCTCAAATGCAAGGAGATACAGGCAAAATGTTAACGTAAGAAGAGGAGCTAGGACACAGGTTTCCTCTGCTGAAGAGTCTCCCCTTTCTCCTCCTCTTTCCTGGGTTGCACAACCATTTCTTTCTCCCAGTTCCTCATCTTCCTTTGCTGAAGTTGATTACAGAGTTCTCATTTGTAGAACAGTCTGGTTTATACAGTGCTTATAAGAAATCTAGATCCTCCATTTGGCATCTACACATGTTTTGAAAAAAAGAAACATCTCATAGCTGCTAATTTGAGCTTCAAATTGATGTTAAGATGCAGTTAGTTGGGAGTGAGGCCTTATGTATCAAAATCCCCATGTCAGCTTTGAAAGTTAAGCTTATGATGAAATAAGATGTTTCAAAATTGAAGTGATGGCTGCGTTTTCTCATCCTCTCTAAGCCAAACATATGTTCATAATTCTTTCTACTTAGTCATTATTTCTTAACACGTACTAGTAAAATAAGTCTATACGAACCTTTTAGATAAATAGAAACAGATCATCAGTGATTTGGCCCTGATCCTGTTTTGGAATCTCCTGGTTCAAGCAGCATAACCTTAACAATAAGGATCAAGTTAATTATGGTTGCTTAGAAATCCAGATTTTCTAGGTCTGAGCTGCCAGCCTGAACTGAGTGGTCTGGACTACTTGATCTGGGCTACCTCTTTGAACAGGGACTGGAGCTGAAAACATCTGGCAGCAAAGCAGTAACTTCTTGGCTCTTAACTCCATGCTGCCGCTCAGTCCCCAGCTTTCCTCTGTACAGTGTAGTTAAAGACAACCTAGATGGTAAAATGAAGCTGGCTTCTAGAAAGGTTTAATTGGTGAGTCAGCGCCATTGAGTAGGTGTCATGTTGAGTCCCAAAGCTGTAGTGGATATGGCAGAACATTTCTGCATGTGGCTGAGCCTGACTTAGGGTCAGTTGATGCATCAGTCCTAGGAATCAAGGGAAACTTCAGTGTATGCTACTCAGAGTGTCACTAGACACTGAAATTAGGACTTTTACCTTAAACTGGTCATAACAGCATCTCAGAAGAGCAACAGCATAGGGAGGAATGTGAAAGATAAAACTTTCAAGGTATAAATGGGTCTATGAGTCAGTGGCTAGTTTCAGTTTCACACTTCATCATAGACCTGCTGTGTCACCTTGGCCATATCCCTTTGGTTTTTCTGTCTCCCTGTTTGTGAGATAAAGTAAATACATCACCAAGTACACGACAGAATTAGGCTCTTAATGTCCTAATTTGTCAAGCAGGCACGGTACTTTCCTCATATGGTCTGTTTGGTGTTTGACTAGAGGTTATATTCTTTCTGCCACAACTGAAGTCAAGTCACGTGAGTTCTACTGATGTCCATAGTCACTAAAAAAGACAATTCCTGTATTAATACAAGAAATCACCAGCAAGCCTGTGAGCAAGCCTACCCTGTTACCTGCAGTAATTTTGCTTATCTCTGGACTTTTCATGCTACTTTTTAGCTTACCTGTTTGTTAGTGTACAGATCAAGATGCAGAGGAGCCATGTGTGCTTCTGCTACATCAGAAGAAACAACGCAAAATATAGCATGAACAAAACAGGAGGGATTTTTTTATTATCAAACCTTTATAACCTCTTTGAGCTAAAGAGTTAAAAATTAGTTGAAAAATGAATTGCTATATCTGTTTAAGTCTTTTAAGACCTTTTCTTCTGAGACAGAATTTGTAGTTAAGTTCCTAGTTTAAACTGTTGTTACTTAAGGTAAATAGGACACCTTAAAAAAACATCTGGTAGCAGTGTTCCCTGATTGACTGAGAGTACTTAAAAGCTCCCCCCCCCTTTTTTTTGCATGGAAGGAACCTCATCTCCAATCTGGTTGGAATCTGTGACCCAATTTTAGGATTTGAGCTTTAAACAACTTTTACAATCAGTAAACAAACACTCCAGAACCTCACTTCCGTGCAGGATGTTTCATATGTGAAATATTGTACTGATCCTATAGTTGCACTTGGATAAAAGCTGTGTACCTTCAGACAATGAAACTGTTAAAAAACCCAACCCAAAGCCACCAAACACCACAACAAAGGCGAGGGGACAGCTCTGGCTTGCAGAGGCAATCCCAGCTGACTGTTCTGGGAATGCTTTTCAGAGTTACCTCATTATTTATTCTTGGTGCAGTCCACCAATTAAACAAACAGTTTTATATATAGAAACAGGGATGGGCTTAACCTACTTTTTGAGGGTCATTTTCAGAGGCATGGGCTCTGAAGATGTGCAGGCTTATATTACCGAACACAGCAGATGCTCATGTCTGTGTGTGTATTTGCACGTGCAAATGTGTACGTGTAATGTTACATGCCATTGGCAGAGTGGACAGTGACTGAAGGAAGGTCAGAGATTCCCAGTGGATATCAGCGAAATTCCTCCATCTGGGTACTAATGTATGTGTTGTTCAAGCCACTGGACACCTGTCAGGGATCCCAAAGAAGCTGATGAGGCTGAGAAATTAAAAAACCCACCACAACTTAATATCAGTGACACTTTGTGGAAAAATTCAGGTGACTTGGTATGTGATCACGCAGACCTTCTGTCAACTAAATATTAAAGTGAAAATTATTGAAGTGAAATTATGACTTCTGTCTCCTGGTGATGTGCTAATATTTAAGGAAAACCCTAATTTACTGTAAGAGTTATACAAACTGTAATGCAGCAGATCTATTGCTGCAATTCAAAGCTCAGTTGAGACATCTTCACTGTCTTATAGTGTGATTTGCCTCAAGCCTGAGACCAAAATGAAACTGAAGGACAGTAGGTTTTTTGTATAAGCCTCTAGACTGTCACATATTGGACAAGGCTCAAGTGCAGCCAGTCTTGCAAAGAACTTGGTGGTGGTTCCACTCAGTTGCCATCATTGCAGCAAGATTTAAGCAGCATTCTTGAAGGCAAACAAGTGGACAAGAATAAAGACAGACATCATTAGGATAAGAAATAAAAATAGAAAATCCCAGAGGAGAAATAGAAGGAAGATAAAAGTTGAATGGGGAATTTGAGAATAATAAAAACACAGCATCATGAGAAAAACATTGCAGAAACTGTAAGCTGTTGCCTATGGCACTGTCGGATGATGGTATGGGTCTATGGCACACAGACTACTGCTGCAGTTGCATATTCCTGGTGCCCTTGGGCCCTGTAACATTCCATTCACCCAGGAGGATGTTCAGTAGATGAATGATAATGTGCATGTCCCACTGTGTGCACTAATGGGAACAGAGTAGCTCTACACAAATAACTCAAATTAGAACTACTCTGCCTATTTTTAGATGGAGCTGAAATGCAGCAATGTCAAGCTCAGCATGATGTGCCAGTTTCACTGGGCAAACTCCTGGGCTTTCAGTCCCTTGGAATATCATTTTGTATGTGTTTGAAATGTGAACATTAGCACGTTTCTTTGGACAAGAACTAACAGTCACTAAAGAGAGAGAAACCAGAGCTACTTCACTGCATCTACAGATGGCAGTTTGTTTCTCTGCTTGCTAATCCAATGATGTAATATTCCAGTGTATACGTACACGCTTTCTGAATTTGGGTTGATGGAATTTGTAGTCAGTGAACGATAGTTATCAAAGAGAAGCTGCATCGGGGGGGAATAGAGATTTAAAAATAGAACTTTTATGAATTTGTAGTACCTGTGGGATAGATTCAGTAGTAATTTTGATAAATCTACCCTCAAAAATTATGAATTTACTCTGTGGCATTCTTAAAAATCCTGCAGTAAGGCCCCTGCCTCAAACCCCTTCACCCAGAGTCCCAGCTGTGGCTGCTAGTTGAATACTTTCTGAAACTGGTTTAGTCCTCCTTGGACCTTGCTCATTGTACGCCATGAACTTACCATCTCACAGAGAGGATTCTGTGTGGCTTTACTTGGAGTCTTCATAAAAAGACTATTGTAATCTGCTGAACAAAAGCATGTGAGAAAGGTGGCGCTTAACAATGGGAAGTCAGTTACAAAGCTTTTTTTTTTGCCACCTGACCACTATCTTTTTATAAGCAGAAAGAAAGAATAAAAATGAAATGGTCTAAGTGCCATTCTGAGAGCTGAGGAAGCAGCTGGGAGTTCAAGATTGCATTGAGGAACAGTAATTCCAGTTTAGAAACAAGGTGACTGTTTCAATAATTACAATCTATTGCTCTTGGATAAAGTTGGAGGAAAAAAGAAGTCAGGCTGAGTGACAGAGGGCCCTGCAAACAAAACCTTTGCTTTTCTTCACAGAGGGAAGCTCTCATGAACAGAACTATGGTAAAATGTAAGCTAAGAAAATAGTTTCTACTTAACCCAGATTTAATGTTCCTAGCAAGGCTGCTTTATAGCAGTAGTGGATTCAGGTAATTTTACCATGCTCTAGAAAATCACTCTAAAATTGGTACGTATGTAGGCCCATTGTGATCTATTGCAGCAATGTCTTCTCTTCAGACAACAGATCTCCACAGCAATGTAGTAGCCCTGATTACCCTTACTAAGTTCAGTAGGACTAAAGAATTTATCTCTTAGCTAAGTATTGGCTAGCCATGCAACTGAACCTTTCTTCCCTGTTTTCAAAACTGTGGATGAGAATATTCCTTCTTTTAATATATTGCAGAGAGGCTTGTAAATACAGATCAACACTCAAGTAAAAACATGGCCAGGCTATTCCTATTGAAAAGACTGGGAGAGGAACACTTCCTCTTTTGTACTCAAAAGAAAAAATGACATTTGACTATTTCCCTGTATAACCTTATCAAAACACTCAGTCAGTCATGTACATTCTCTGGCCTTTTACAACAGAGTAAGGTTTTTTTCATCCAGAACCTACTCTCTGATTCCAAGAATAAAATACAAGGGAAGATAATAGTGCTGAAGTGTTTTTTTCCTCTAGGAGCCTCCAGTTCCCTCTCATTTAGTACCAGTTTTTCTGACCCTTCTTTTATATGTATGTGTATGTATATATAGAAATATATACACACATACACATATATGCATATACACACATACATCTGATGTTAGCTGCATCAGTTTGGTGGGGGAAAAAGCTTAGTGTTTTTATTCAGTCATTATGATACTGGTTCCCCTAAAGAGCATTAGAAGCTGAAGTTAAAGAAATTAACAATTTCAAACGTCAGCGTTTCATCAGCTGAAGCCAAAGAAAGGACAGTAGCTCTGAGTTACCCCTCAGCTACACTTTGGATCACATTTCACAGTGACTTTGTCTAATCCCACTTTTAGGGGCTGGCAGGAAGGTTTAAAGGTTCTCTTTCTGTTACCAAATGCTTTGAGTCTTTGCCATCATTCTATACCATACGAATCAGGCAGTCTTTCAAATCCATCTGTTAGGACTTGAATCCTGATTTAAAATAAGATAAAAAGCAACTCTAGATTACAAGAGGTGTGCCCAATAACTACCCAGTAGTAGCCTCACCAAACTTGCTGTTAGTCACAGCTAAAGTCATTTTTAGTTGGTAAACATCAAGAAAGACTCTGGATGTTTCACTTGTCCCCCTCATGAAGGACATTATTTCTTATGGTTTGAAGCTGAACTCAGAATAAACTGGAAGTAAGAAGACTAGAAGTAAGAAATATTATTGACTGTTATGTCTTATTCTTGACTAGTTGGCTAGCCAACTGTGGAACAGGATGTTAGGAATATTATGTGAGAGGGTAAGTTTTGGCAAAAAATATATATAGAATAAAAGAAACTTTAGGGGAAAAAAAAAAGTGTATGCAATTGCAAATAAAGAAAAATCAGTGCATATATTGCCAGTGAGTGTATTTTCAGTGCAAGATTAAGGACTTCATGTGAAAAGCATAAAATGGTTTATGCCTCACTTGAGTTGATTCTGCAAATATCCAAAATTCCTGCTATTACATCAAGAGTGAGCATGTGAGAAGTTGTAGGTACAGAGTATGATAAAATTCCAGAGCAGTAATTTTTGAATGTGCTGAATGACTCTCCCTGCATTTCTTAAGCCCACAATTGTAGAAAAAAGACCAACTGAATATTAGTTTAGGCTGTCTTTGAGTAAGAGGAAAGGAAAACTTCATCCTCAAATAGTCTAAAAGGATCATAGACTTTCCAGGATCCAGTGTATGGAGCCTGAAATAAATGTTAACTGGAAAGCCCACACATGGCAAGTACATTTCTTTATGCTGTTTGGCATTAAATCATGTATTCGTTTAATAAGTATTTTTTGGCAGATGTTTGCTTCTGGATCCTATTCTACAGTGATAAAATTGGAATTCTGTATGACTAAGGGAAGCTTTAGAGACAAATGGTTTTGCTTTTAAAAATTATTTGTGTTTGTACCATCACTCAGCAAATATGAAAGCCTCACACAACAATCCTCACACTTAAAACTTAGGTCCTTTTAAAAAGAGTCACTGTTTTTCTCACAATATAGCTGTGTATTTTATAAGCTGTGTGGATTTCTGAGCAACTGGTTTACATGTAATTTTTGTGGGCATTACAGTCAATGTAGCTGGTATCAGAAAAACCCCACTCTACATGTTCATGCAGAAAAAGCAATTGTGGAGGTGCAGTTTGTTTCATTAGGGACTGCACATAGGCAACACTGCAAGCAAAATGACTCCTTTGCAAGTGGCACCTCTAGCAGGAATAGTACCCTGGTAATAAACGTAGGAGCTACACCAATGTCTATCCTGTGCCAAATATATTTACTAATATCAGGCGCTCTGTTCCTATGAGATTTGAGTATTATTGTTATTCTAGGAAGAAATCTAGTGCAATCAAAACCTAGGACAAACTGCAGAAATAAGCAACTTCTCAATAGCCTACAAATCCCCTGGTTTCACGCAGCCAGTGGCCTTGGAATGCGTAGTCTTGGTTTGGGTGTAAGAACGAATCTGAAACACTCTCAAAGGGAAGGCAGGTTGGGTTTTTTTGTTTGTCTGTTTAATAAAAAAGCACAAAGTTAAAACATCAAGCAAGGACAATATGCAAAATGTCCTTACTGTTGATGAAAGCAAGCTAAAGAACACCATAAAGGCAGGGGATGCATGCTTGGGATTTCTGTCATTCACCCAAACTCTTTGTTGGTGTCTGCATACAGGTAAACTCTTTGGCCTGGTTATTTCAGAGTAAGTGGTTTTAGGGAACAAGACATCTTCCACCTTTATTCACAATTCATACTACCTTCCCCAGAAGGACTATACGGTAAAATACCAAATCACAAGTGAGCAATAACAACATACAACCGTGCTACTTGTGGCTGTTCTAAAGAAAAAGCAAAATCCTGCACTGAAAAAAATGCAATTACAAAATTTCCCCGTATATAAACAAAAGGCAATTAAATCTAAACATTTAGAAAATGGTCATAATTTAATTGCATCATGTGATTTTGATCTAGCCACATAACACAAACCTACAGTTTCTAAGCTCCTCATATCCCCCTTGTTTTCAACTTACACATAATCGAAGCAAAAAACCTGACAAAGCTGAGAGGCAGTACATTTGTAAAAACCCCAAACAACCCAACAAACCAAACCCACAGTTCATATAACATGTTATTGATGAAAATGCACGAACAAGCCATGTTTGCAAAGGCTGGTCAGGTCTCCTTTTCCAAATCAGGTTCTACAGGCTTTGCATTCAAGACAGTTTTGTTCTTCCTCTGATTTTCTGTTCTCTTAGCACCACTTTACAGGAATTCTCAATCCTGGGCATTTGTGATCTTACTGCTTTGAGTAAGAAAAAGTCTCATGGAAAGACTTCTTTTTATATTAAATGAAACAAATTAGAATATAGGGCAATAGAAACATTAAGATCTTTATTATAAACTGCACACTAAAAAATAAAAATGCTCTGATATCAATGTGGCCAAATGAGGAACAAGATAACACATTTTAATGTTGTTATGGATGTATTTAGGACTGAAATTTGCACCTGCAGAAAAATGCTCCCTTTGGAAACCTGCTCCGTCCCAGTGTGTAAGTTAACGAATTCATCAATTCACTCTTAAAATGAACAGCAAATGTTAAACCTGAAAGTGCACAGTACGGATTTCACTGAACTCGCATACAGAGTATCAGTGTTTTCTCCTTACACAACGGCAATTATGTTGATCTATTGCCAGCAATAGAATCATATAAATACATATGTGCAAGTCATTGCAGGTAATGATTCTGTACAGAGCTAATGTAAATACATTAGCATGTCATGACGCAGGACCAGCCCTTTGGCAGTGGCAGGTGGTTACGTAGCTCTGTATCACAGGTCAGTGCAGAATCATGCTTTTAACAATATACACATTCACAGTCTATCAGAACTTCTATCAGAACCCTGGTGCACGCTACAAAGAATGCTAAAAGGTGACAGCAGCTTTACTTTTTTTAGGTTTTGGGGTTTTTTTTAATTTATTGACAGATGGTCTATTTAAGACATTAAAATGCAAGTGCAATAGGACACAGAAAGAAGATAATATTGGAAGAATTGTCAACCCTTTTGGAAAACCTTACCTAGAAAAGTGTTGCATTTCATGAGAGGAAATCTGCTCTGGTGTAAAGGAACAGTCCCAATTGTATACCTAGATTTATCACTTTCAAGTGATTGAGCTGAAAGCTATCAAAACTGATTAAAAAACTAAAGCATCTTGAAAGTGTAAGTAAGGCACACTGAGAAGTTCCATCATGTCATCACAGAATCTCTCTCCAGCCCTGACCAAAGGAATACACTTTGCAAAATCTAGCAAGATACAGCTGTACTGACTTTGGAATGTCAAAACCAAAAAAACAAAGCATAATTTCTCATAAAATAAGCAAATAGAATGTAGAACATATCATACAATTGCAGTCTGCTGTGACAAGGGCCTATAATAATGTTCAAAAATTCATAATTGAGTCCAAGTATGTTCTAAATGAACTCCTGACCAAAGGCCTCATCACTGTCAATCCAAAACTGGCAATTTCCAGAGAGTAAGATGTTAATAAAATCAGCAAAGGCAAAGTTATAGATCATGCAGCAGGTCACAGGTGCTAATCAAGACACAGGACATTTTAGCTTTAACAAGACATCATAACTTTCAAAAGAAAACACCTTTATTAATTCATCTTAGCACTTAATTCCCATGGAGCTGGTGAAGAATTTCATTTAGTTCATTTGGTGGAAGCGCTGTAGAAAGAATAAATAGCCTTCAGGTTTCTCTATTTAAAATTTGTTATATTGCTCCTGAAGCTCGCCTTCAGTAATAATTAACTCATAATCAAAACTAATGGAACAGCATTAGCAAGAAACATTTGTTTATCTTAGAGGGCATTTATTAAAATGGTTCATGTACTTTGCCAAAGTACTGTGCAAGAACAGCTTATCTATGCCCAATGTTGAACAATCCCATTAGTCACCTTTTGCTTTTTTCTTTAGATACTGCCTCTCCATAGGTCAGGTGAATAAAGTCAAAGAGTTGTGTGGCATTGGCAGCATTACCCAAGATTTTATGGAGTTCATCCTTTGACAGTGTCACCAGCTCTGCAATGCTTTTAACTTGGTTCATTAAGGCACGGCAGTTTTTTGCATTAATACCTGGCATTTTTAACAGGAAGTCCTGAGGACCAGGGTTGTACTTGTCTGACTCGGGAAGAACTTCAGAATCTGCTGTGACAGCCATCGCTGTTTCTGCATCAGGCTGGGGATGGTTCTGTTTTAACTCTTCAAACAGCTCAGCAGTAGCATGGGGAGAGGGACACCACAGGATGCGTAACTTTGGGAAATGGAGTGTGAGAAGGGTTAGCTTAGAAGTAATATCATTACTGGAAATCTCCTGACATAGAGAGCCACGTGGAATCAAAGAGAAAGGTTTGTTAGGATCAAATTCAATCAGGAGAACTGGTCGTTTGTAGTAACGGGACATGGAAACGCACTGTGCGTACAGCCTGCCATTATTGAAGGAGCCAATCAGGTCACTGACACTTTTCCGCTCCACACAGGTATCAGGAGTTAAAATATAATCCCCAACTTCCAAAGTAACAGGCTCAATATCAATACCACGACGATGAATCAGCGATGGAAGCTCACTACGAAATTCCCGCATATCCACTATTATAGTTTGCTGAACACTCTTCTGCTCCTGGCCACCTAAAAAGCAAAAGAAATACAGTTAACGCAAGGAGTTATGACCTCCAGATCTGGTTGTGTAATCTGCCTGTGTGCTGCCAATGCTTCTGAAATGGATGGGCTTGACATCTCAAATTACACCTTGAATTCAGTAGTATAACAAAGCCAGACTTCACTTACTTGTTCACTGTTACAGAGGAAAAATAATCAGATACTCTATCATATACTCAAATCAGATACTCTAGTTTATGGAGTATGCTCTGCAGTGTAATAGAACTATCACGCTACCTCCTATGACCTCTGTATATGTGACAATGAAATACATTAAACTGTGGATGAAAATTGTTTAAATGCATCAGGAAAATATTTTCAAAGCTGCCTGCAAACAAGGTAGCAAAGCTGATCCTTATTTCCTGCTGATTCCCACAGAAACACAGCACTTCATTGTAAAAATTATGCTTTAGCCTCTATAGATCTGTAAAAGCTACATGAAGAGACTGCAGCATCAGGGCCAAAAAGACATAACGACAAAGATTAGAGGCATATGGTAAAGGAGAGCAGGATAACGAAGCGACAGCAAAGATAAACAGGGCCAGAGCTGTAAAGCTGAAGACAGAATATACACATCAGAGGAAAGGAACAAAGATGCAGTTAGAACTGCAACAGAAGAAAAAAGATGCTTTACTGCAAAGAAAGTAGACCAACCCCACAATCTGCATTTACCCAGGCAATCTGTTTTGCCAAGATCAAAAAAAGTCCCCAACATTTACTAGCTCAAGGACACTGCCTTTGGCTAGATTTAGACTTCAGTTTTAACAGTTTCATTTATCTCCACCTCCCTACAAGCAATACTAGACAGTCTAGTAACCAACAAGCTGCCTAGAAATAATCCAAATGGTATCAGTCTTAATGGTGAAATATTTCATTAACTTATATTTTCTTTTCAAAGCAAAACATAATTCATTGTCACTGCACAGTCAGAGGTAGATGCAGTGAGGAAGATACTGTTTATTTGCTGTTAAGACTGCAGAATCAATGTGCAGCATGTCTATTATGGCCCAGACGCTGTGAATGGGATGTAAATGCAATAATGAGAAGTCCTTATAAAGCTTAGGACAGCAAGCCTCACTTCAGGAACTGCTTACCTGCTTTGCGTGTGTCAGGAACAGCAGAAGCAGGATTAGCATCTCTCATTAGGTCAAAATTTGTTTCCTCTCTTCCTTCTCTTTCTTCAGGAATAACCATGCTGGCCTTCTCTCTAAGGGAACACAAAGAAAGAAACACTGAAAACTGCAATTATATGAGAAAAATAGATGGAAGGACTTTAATACCTTTAAGTACCAGATGTAACAGTAGACATAGTTTAATACTACTTGAAAACCTGGTCAGAAATGCAGCTTACTAAGTTCTCCAGGCTGTTGGGCTAGATGCTATATTTTTATTTTCAATTTTTATCAAATTTTAGCATCTAACTTTTTATATTTAGAACTTCTCAGGGCATATGAAACAAAGGAACTGAAGACTAGGAATGGCAGTATAACCTTGTGAGCAGATGCTGTCAGGAACAATACTGTCATATACAGACTAAGAAAAGGCCAGGTTGGAACCTGGTCTCGTGGAAGGTGTCCCTGCCCATGGCAGGGGGTTGGAACTAGATGAGCCTTAACATCTGAAAAGCAACTGATTTAAGAGTTATTTAAATCCTTCACAAAGTTAAGAACTTCACTCTATTTAAGATATAAGCATATAAGGGAATTACATGAAACATTAATAACAAAGGTAATAAAGGAATTTTGTTACCGAATGAGCTTTTCAAAGGCCTCCTTCTCTTTTCTCAGAGTTGTGAGGTAGCGCTGTTCTTCTGTTGAGCCCCCATATATGAGGAAATAAACTCTGTAGGTTTGGGGGAGGAAAGAAAGGATCACAAAACCTCCTATTAAGTTAGAAAACCCCACAATCAGTATTTAAGATTAGTAGCACTAAGTACCTGACAAGGTAGTATTTGCTTTAAAAAAGGCAAGTGAAAAAACACTATCTTTTTCTGTAAAGACATTCCAAAATCAGCCACAAGAATTCTTATATCCAGTGTTTGCTCTTTTTCTAGTGGTAGATACATTCACTGGAATTCTGGGATTCAACCAGAGCAGGCTCAGGTTGCAGTCAGCCAGTCAGTCAGCTGGTAGAATGAGGAGGTACTTTCTTATTGCTATTAAAATCTTCCCAGTAGAATACGTGTAACAAAGTGGAAAACTCTGCAATCATCTGGGTTAGGAAAAACACCATCTAAGATTTTACAGTTCTCTATTGGTATAAGGCAGTCATAGGTTCTAGAAAAAATAAGCTGTCATCTAGCAAATGATGTCACCAGCAAATGATGTTTTATTGCACAAATAGGGATTTACATGGAACATGTAAGGATTAATAATTAGGAATTAATTGCCTGTAGCTTTTCAGCACAATATATTTTCATTCCAGTACACTCTGACAGACTGATAGGATTTTACTCCTGTTACTTTTCTGATGCAGTGCATTTCCTAAGCCATACTTGCATGACCGCATCTGATTTTCCTGCTCTGAAGTGTGGGAATGTGATGCTGGAGGTAGATACAGCACATGCTGATCAGGCAACTAAAAACCAGTTGTACAAATAACCCAGTAATTATCCTCATACAATATGCTTGTGAGTTCTACTCTTTCTATCTGCACTAGAGAGCCCTACCTAGTACCTGGGTATCAGGTACAGACACACTGAACCCTGCCAAACTGATCTCCATTTTCAGTTACAGTGCGTATATACGAATCTTTGACTGGAAAATTACAACTGCTCTTTTAAATCGATGCAAATAATTTTCATGAGGTGATGAAAGTATAAAGCATTTTAATTCAAAAGGTAATAATTGCCTGTATCAATAAATTGTGTTTCAACCGTAGAAAGAAAATTGTGTTTATTCTAAGAACTAAGAAATTGCTTTAAGTTACTTTCAGCAAGACAGAGGTGTAACTGCAGTTCACTGTATTCAAGAAATGCTGTATTAGGCAGCCATGGAAATGAAAGATAACATAAAAACTCCTAGTGTATATTAAATGTTAAGTTTTCTACATTTTACATTAGTCTGTAATATTTATTAATGAAATCAGTTTTGCATATTACAGGTGTATCAAATATATATACACAGTGTGGGAATTTTTGTCAGCTAACTCCAGAACCAAGTATAACTGAAAATACTTCTCATGTTCTTCAGAACTGAGTAGAACTGCAAATACTTCTTATGTTCTTTAGTGTGTTTTCCCTTCCTTGCTTTTCTGATAAACTTTCTGAATTACTTTGGTCTTCAGCATGACCAGACATCAGGAAATGTGAAAATTAATTAAATCCAAAATGAAGCTTATTGTGTAAAAATCATTCCTACACAGATGGTTTAAAATGAGACTACAGCACCTCAAAATAGATCTACTGCCATTAAAATCATCTAAGCAGAAGTCTTGTAGAAGATGGAATGAACTGGTTTTTTCAGATATGTGTCTACTGTTAAGGGACTAACTACCTGCTGGGAAGTAAAAATGATCCTTTGGTTACCTCAGACATTATGCTGTTGTTTGGTAAGAAGAGGGCTGAACAGGAACAGGTAGCTGAGGAAAACAGATAGATGCACGGTCTGCCTTGATTGCTCAAAGTGCACTTTTTATTTCTAAGACTAAAATCACCCTGACCAGGTCACTTACCTCAAAGGCTTTCCAGGCCTGCTGGCCTTGTAGATCTCCAACTGCCGAACAAAAGTCAGCTCTGCATCATATAGCACAACGTATCTTGGTTCTACTTCATGCAGGACCCGAGTGAGTGCATAGGGATCATTGCAGCCCTGCAGTGGATGAATAATTGTGAGCGGGTTCTTGAAAATGCCATAGTAACAATCTGAGGGTAAGTTCACATGGAAATCATCAGGAATGTTCTCTTCAATACTGCTTTCTTGGCTACTGCTTAATTCTTTGCTATCTTCCTTCTCCTCCTTCTCTCTCTTTTCCTCCTCAGTTTTCCCTATCATTTGGATTATAGTCCGGTTTTGCTGCTTCTTGGGTTTGCATTGTTTTGACGAAGCTGTGAGTTTGGCTTTTTTGGCTTGAGGCCCTCCATCTGGTCTGGCATTTCCTTTGGACTTGACAGCTTTTCTGTCCTGAATCCACACTTCTGCAGCTTTCTCATCCTTTCCAAAGGTTTTGTTATACAGTCTTGTTAAAAAAGCTTCTGCTCCAGCAATAATATACTCCCTGAGCTGTGCACAAGCTCGGTCATCACTGGCACAAATAAGCACTTGCCCTGCAGTCAAGAAACAATACCACATTTATAATCTGTTACACTGTATTGCTTATCCAGCTACAAGACACCTCTTGAGCAAATGGTTTTTAATGATCTAGAAGCATGCCTGCCAAATGCCTTTACATTTGGTTGTCACAGTTTCTCTGGACTTTGAGGGAGTCTAATTTGCATGATCTTTTGTACTAAACAAGATTAGAGAAGATGAACAGGAGAGGTTTAGATTGGATATAAGGAAGAAATTCTTTCCTGTTAGGGTGGTGAGGCACTGGAATGGGTTGGCCAGGGAGGTTGTGAATGCTCCATCCCTGGCAGCGTTCAAGGCCAGGTTGGATGAAGCATTGGGTGCCATGGTTTAGTGTGAGGTGTCCCTGCTTATAGCAGGGGGATTGGAACTGGATGATCTTAAGGTCCTTTCCAACCCTAACTATTCTATGATTCTGTGAATGTTAGTTCAGCATTCCTTATTCTTATATCATCTATATTAGTAAGGTTTTCCTCCTGAGCACCTGAAACAAGGCAGATAAAGCATGTCCTGAAACCTGCTCGGACAACTTTTTGTTTTAAATGCAGAATATGAGAGAACTTAATGTAGACCATTCTGATTTTGTCAGCTGTGTTAAAGAGTCTAAAAAAATACATGTTACACACAGTACTATTGACATCTGTGGGCCTTGAATAACAATTTTCCACAAGCTGACTCAGATAAACTCCTACGACACTAGGTGAGAGAGCCAGTTCTTATCCAGAGTCAGAACACCGTGGGTGGGAGAAAAGAGCGCTTTTTTACCCTTACTATTTCCTAAAATAAAACTTGGTGAAATTTAAGGGGATGAAAAACCCTAAAATAGTAGCAGCAAAGCAGTCAGATGCATCCTTGCCTTCTACTCTCTACCCCATTTAGGTGCATCTCCCAGAGAAGTAAATTTTCAGGTGCATGAGAAGAATGTCTGAGAAGAATTAGAAGATGTGTGAGTGGAAAGGAAGTAAGACTGAACCCCTCCTTTTTTTGAACCCAAACTTGAGAAATGAGCAAATGGTATCTTGATTATTTTAAGTTTCCACATTATAGGTTCACTGGTTTTAAGACTAAAGCACCAGTACAACATTGTAATGTAAGTAAAAATAGGTTTTTGTAATACTACTTTTATTTTCCTAAACAGTATTGCACAGTAACCAACAGCATTCCTTCTTTAGAACCCAGAACTAGATAGACACAAGTTTTGTAAAACTATTTAGTTTTACACAGTTTATGTGCATAAGCTCCTTGTCCTAAGTCCGCAAATGTTACTGTACTGTGCAAACCTACATCATTTAGTTAAACACGTACAAACATCATTTAATATTCTCTCACCTGGACCACCAAAGTCTTCACTGTTCTTATTCTCATTTTCAATCTCTTTCAGCACTTCTCTCAAAGCTTCCCATTTTGGGTTACTTTCTAGAACCAATTCCCTCTTTAATTCTGAAACAAAGAAATTCTGAAACAAAGCAGCTCTTACAGCCAGAAATATCAGAACTTTAAATTAGCGGTTAGATGTCAATAGCATGATGGTTGTTGGCAAATATGATACTCAACAGCCTACATATGCAACTTGTTATGCTAATGGGCTGGAGAGCAGTCTTACAGAAACATTTAAAAATGGGAATAAGTGCTTTACTGAAGCAAAATTTAAAGTATTAACTCATTCTTCAATTCTGAAAGTCCTGAATATGTGGGTTTTTTTTAATGAAAGCAATGGCAGCCTCCTACTCATTCACATAAAATAAATCAAGCTAAACACCAATGTAGCACAACAACAATTTCATAAAAGCTCTCCCAATGATCAGCTGAAAAAGCTTAGAAGAACTCTTTAATTCTTTTCGTGACTCTGCTTTATGTTGTTTGTTATATGCTTTTAAATTAAGATTATGTCTCAACTTATCCCAGCTAACAGATTGAGATCCTGAGCTGTGTAAGACCACGTAGGGAACCATAGCACCAGTAATAATATGCAAAGTGTTTGAGATCGTGTAACACTCTCCAACTTAAAATTAGGAATGATCAGTACCATTTTTCTTCTTCACACCACTTTTTTCAGAGCCTTTGCCTTTCTGAAGCAGTTTCTCATCTGCAATGCGATAAACTCTAGCTCGAGCATTTACAAACATTGAAGTGCTGGAGTCAAGAAACAGCCAACCTAAACAGGAACAGAAAGCAGTAGTAGCTTGACATTTGCAATGTGTGCACGTTTCAGCCCTATCCATTAAAAGCCTCGATCTCTCATCAGTGATACCTGTGCTACCTGCTTGCTGTGTAATTACAAGCTCAATAACAGACAGAAATGTGATGCAAATCTCACACTTTTAAGTAACAGCAGTTAAGTGGGAAGATGAAAGAATTATCTGTCAATAAAAACCTACGTCCTTATGGCTGGTTATGTAAAACCTAATTAGATACCTTCATACGTTTGGGATGTTAATTAAAAATATCAACATTTCAATGTTTCGTGTATTAACTTGTATGCTTATTCATTGTTTACCTGAATTCTCACCAAAAGCTTTTTCACTTGCTTTCAGTGACTCCAGAAGATTGAGAAAGGTGACACAATCGTACTGAGTTAGATAGAGTAGCAAAGTACGTAGTATCTTCAAATCCTGGACTAAAGATTTCGTCTTAGCTCCAAGTTGGTGCCAGAGAGGATCTAAGTAGTGACGTATTGTCTAGAAATATAAAGTTCAGGATGGCAAATATTTAATATACTAACCAAGGTAAGAATGCATTTCTTTCTCTCCTTTACAGGGGATGCCAGTGGTTTCCCAGTTATTAAACTTACCCAATTGAAGATGTGATGGTGAAGTACTTGTTTTGATAAGCAATCATTTCTTTGCAAAGTTAACATAATATAGATGACTTTATGTAAGACATTTAATCAATTAGCAAATGTCTATAACATTTTCCTTTCCATATCATAATAAAATACTGGTAAAATAACAAAAAACCCCAAACTTATTTTAGTGGCACTGGTCTTTACTGGTACTAGATACTTTAGTATATCATATCCTTCACTTAAGTAAAAAACAATATAATGCCATTTAATTTTCAAAGTAAGATGAGAACTACACAGATACACAACCTACATTGTGTAGGAAAAAAACCTCCAAATATCTGAAGCACAGGAGGCCCTAGGTCAAGATTAAATCACAGATAACATAACCATGTTTCTGTGTAAATGCGATGGTTGAAGTTTATGATTTTACCCTACAGAAAGCATACACATGCCAAACGTCACAGATCTGCCAAAGATAGCAATGCACACACATTTAAGGACATATAGAATATGTGCATATTAAGTATTACATACAGTGCTTCTCCTGATAGAGAGAATAAAAAATACAAGCAGGAAATTCAAGCAGGAAAAGGGTATGTGTGTCTAAATAAATGCATACTTATCTGTAAGATATTTTGAGCTGAAATTGCAGCCATCGTAGTAATAACAACAACAACAATAATAAAAAAAACCCCAAACAACCATGAATCAGGATTTTGGTATTGCAGCAACTTTGGAAATGAGGGAAGAACAACAGTATCAATACACAAAACAACTACTGACAACAGTAACATGATCATTACAGAGTAACACAGTTTCTCTCCTTGTACCAATAACAAACCTGTCACAAGAGAATACACAGTTGCTGCTGGTTATTTATTTTACCAATAGTATTTTTGTTTGCATGGGAAGACAGCTTGAAGATCTACATCCCTGTTGCTGTTTAAGACCAGTTGGCAATCTAGAACCATGCAGCCACCCGCTCACTCCCTCTCCTTCCTCCCCCCCGCTCCTGGAGGGATGGGGAGGAGAACTGAAAGAATGTAACTCCCACGGGTTGAGATAAGAGCGGGCCGGTAACTAAAGTATGACACAAAAGCACTGCTGCCACCACCAATAATAATAATAATGATAAGAGAAGTAAAAGGGAAGAGAATACAACTGCTCACCACCCATCAACCAATACCCAGCCTGACCAGAGCAGTGATCTCACCCTTCCAGGTAACTGCCCCAGTTTATATACTGGGCATGACATGCTGTGCTATGGGTCAGGTGTCCTGTTTCTGCTTCCTCCTGGCTTCCCCTCCTCCCTGGAAGAGCATGAGACTCAAAAAGTCTTTGGTCAGAGTAAACATTACTGAGCAGCAACTGAAAACATCGGTGTTATCAGCATTGTTCTGAGGCTGAAAGTCAAGACCACAGCATTGCACCAGCTACTAAGAAGGAGAAAAATGACTGCTACTGCTGAATCCAGGACACTCCCTTTAGTTAGACACACCAAAACAATCAAAATAGTTACCTTGTCAAAAGGTTTACCAATAGCATTTTCTAAAGACAAATCTTCAACTTCAAGAACTGGATTGTATCGTTTGAGTTCTCGCAGACACGCATTCAGAATGTCGAGGATTGAAGTCTGGATAGCAAGCATAGCAGGGGTCATTGACACATGTATTTCCACCACTTCAGGTTTGTGCTGCTCTAAAAATGAGGTCACTGCTATATGAAATCTAAGAGGAAAACAGCTAATTAATATTTACATGGATGATTTGTGTGATAAACACATAAATGTATTGGCTTTCGCAAATCATAAGTGTGGTTATGTGGATATAACTGTACGAGTTTACAGTAACAGAAACGAAGCTCGCTGAAGACACAAGATTAGACAACAAGTTAAAAAGGGTCAGTACTCCTGAGCAAAATGGATTCACATCGCAAAAGAAATTATAAAGGTAAAAGAAAGAAGGGGGGTGTGGAGGCCCTTGATATAAGAAAAGCTAGTGCCTGAGAAACATAGTTAAAGTACTTTTTAGCTTAACTTAGGTTGTAGAAAGAGAACAATGTTTATGTTGTAAGTCTGTGGAATGTAGTGGCCCCACTGAACATGAGTTAATTGTTTCACACTAGTCTTCTAAAGTGCTTTAAAGAACAATGTTTGTGTTGTAAGTCTGTGGAATGTAGTGGCCCCACTGAACATGAGTTAATTGTTTCACACTAGTCTTCTAAAGTGCTTTAAAGAACAATGTTTGTGTTGTAAGTCTGTGGTGACATAACAGGATTTAGTGGCCCCACTAAACATGAATGAGTTATTTTACAACAGCCGTCTACTTATCAGTTAGTTTAGAGACAGAGCATCCCCAACATCTGCAAGCTTGGGATACTCCTTGTCTGTCCATCCTGCAATAAATTTTGCAGGAAGCACACACTGTTTTAAATCTTTGCTAGTTATCAGGATAATTACAGATATAGCTAGTTTCAGCCATTTGTGTGATGATTGGGCCATCCAATTATGCAAAAGGTGAAAAGTACACTCTGAGGAAGCTGCTTACTTCATCTTGAAGACCCCTGTTCACATGGGGAAGACTGTTTACTTCATCCTCAAGACCCCTGCCCTTAATCATTGTAGAGCAGTGTGCAGACACCAAGAGGAGGAGACTCATGATAATAAATTCTTGGAGCTAGTTATAATATTCGCCACCCATACATGGGAATCATGAATATGTATGTAACTAATGTAATAGTAAAAGTATGTAAACCTGTAACAAATGCTAATCACTTGCGCCTTGGCTACAGTTATGCACCCAGCGCTGTTTGCTTAAGCTATTAGGCATGTCTCTCTGCTGTGATTTGTTGGCTAGAAGAACAGCTATACCATAAAGTTCATCCCCTTACAGTTTTAATTTGGGTCTATCTTCAAAAATACTTACAGAGATTTAGCATCTTTAAGACCACTTCTTCTATCAAAGACTGAAAGAAATTTGGGAACACAAGAGGAGCACAGCTTACCAGTGTGACTGCATACACCTCATTTTCTTAGGAACTCACTGTAACTATACCATGAATCTTTTCTTAAAGTTTAACCCTCCAGTGAAGAAGAGGTGCCTTACCTTGGCCACAGATAAAGTTTCTTGACAAAAAGATTTCTCATTACTCTTTCCACGTGGCAAAAGCCGGTGTTAAAAGCAACTGCATTATCTGTGAAAGCTTTAATGAAGCCATGTTTGTTCTTCTGGCGATAAAGTCGCAAGATAAAGGCTTCCTGACAGGACTCAATTATTCTGTGTGCTTTGTATACTAAAATGCCTGGCAAAAGAAAAGGTTTAGAAGTTACAAAAAGTAAAGAAAGGTCCAATTTTGTATAGGTTTCCCCATAAGACTCTTGCTCTTTTTTTTTTTTTTCCCTTAAATAAAGTACAATAGGAATTTAAAACTTCTACAGCCATTGAACAAATTTTCCAGGGTTCAAACTACATGATTCCTCAATGTCAGTACCATGGCATCCCCCAGTAGGAAAACTAAGTTAATGATGGATCTTCAGGAATAAAACAAAACCAAAACAAAGCTTGTGCCTGAGTGGCAGGACTTACTAGCTTAGAAAATCTTTACTTCTAAGGCAAAACTTGAACTTAAGCCTTTTAAAAGGAGTAAAAGTGAATGCAAGATGTAATACATTATTACAACAATGCAACTTTGCTACGTTCAAGATTGTGGTATTTGAATCCTTTTATTCTGTTCTTTTATTCAGTTCTGGAATTACAGACTTGCCAAGTACATTCTACTGGTAACAATTCAAGTGCTACAGCATCAAAGAACTTGTGAGTAAAATTAATTTGCTTTCCCCTCTTTCTGCTGTTCATATTCACACTCAAGGACAAAAAACACCATCCACTGTAAGAGTACACCACTGGTTTTCTTCATGGCTACAAGTGCATTAGAAAAACCAGATTTCTCATGCATGTTTTAGTACAGAGAAGTGAAACAATAGTTCAGCTACATTAAGTGTTTGAGGGGAACACTTCTGAGATTTACACCTCAGCCAAGACCTGTTAAAAACAAGGCTTATTTATTCTCATGCTCAGCTGTGTTAAATAGCACATTTTTTCACTCTTCCTCTCATGAGATGAAGCCTATGTGGTACTTTTATCTGTTCACAGCCTCCAGTGGAATAATAAATGCTTTTCTAAAAAGGAAGCAAAGAACATCAAACATCACGGGTTTTACCTTGGGCCTACTTAAGCTGAAAAATTTACAGTGCATTTACTTGCTATAACATGTTTCTTCAACTCAGCACCAGCCATTGATTTTAATATGTCTTTGCTTTGTAAATGAAAAAGCATCAACAAGAGACTTCTGTATAACTGCCAGCCACTCATTATCAAATCATGGAATAACCTACTAAAAGGTATTTTGCTATCTACATATTCCTACATCTCTTCTATGAAGCAAATTTTTCAGGACACAGTAAAAATCATTCTCATTTCTGAACATCTTCATCTTCCAGTTTGTCAAGTTATGACTCGGAAAGGACATTAAAGGAGATGTAGAATTTCTATCAGGCCAGGAAGAACATGTGTTTACCAGAATACTTTCCTTTTAGTCAATATATCTCTGCTTAGGAAGTTAGTTCATCGTGCTGTGTAAGCCACTGATTACTACACCAACTTGCATCAGTTGTAGTATGCTATTAAGTACATAATTTCTGTTTGGCCAAACCCACCAGGAATAATCCTTCTTTACTGCAGTGATAATTTATCTTCATTTAACTGAATTTACATGTTCACTAGATGTTAACTCACATATAATTTTACACTGATTTTATAAACAACATTTATAACACCTACAAACACTTTTGCTGTGTTAACTCCTCAAGAAACATGATTACAGGGTTTTGTAAGTTTTGCTGTATGATATCACACACTGATAATACACGTTACAACAGGACCATGTGTTAATGGAGTCTGAAATGAAACAGCAAGTCGATCAAAGCTGCTGTCACACTGACCTCCAGTGGCAACACAAAAACTATTAACAACTCTTTGCTGTTATTGTTATTTAAAATCTTGTGTATATTTCTTCTTTTCATACTGACAAAGTCTAAAGGTGTGGGGGTTTTTCCTACCCCCTTTGATAGAGAAGGAAGGTAGAGAGGAAGGAGTCAAGGGGAGGAGGAGAAATTGTAGGTTGCCCAGAAAATGTGTTCACTTTTTTTTTAACCTAGAAAGATCAGAATTAACAAACCTGGCGTCCTTTGGCTGTAGCATAAAAATGTTCAGAATGTTTTATAGATTAGAGCTTGTCATACACTGACTAACAGGAAGGGGGTACAGCTTCTGTAGCACACACATTTTTCTAAGCATTCAATATTCAGTTACATTTAGCCATTAGGATGTTAACATTTGGATAACAATAAAACATTATTATGTTCCTGTCTCTTACTAGCTCTCTGGGCTGTAACAGGGTTTCTGGCTTAGAAAAGAACAAAAAACTACAGAGGCTAGGGGAGAAAGAGAACAGAACATGAGAGAAGAAAGATAACTATTAATATTTTTCATGTGTAACTTCTGTATTACTAAGAAGTTCACAAGATAGTCCAAAATCTTTACAATGACAGCAGCATTTCTTCATAATACTGCTACTTCAGATAGTGTTCAAGGTGTGCCAAGACAAAGATTAGTGACATACTGCTACTTTTTGATGGGGAAAATAATCAGGAGTGATTTGTTAATGCAAAAAAGTACATAGTGTGCATGGTTGATAAAACGTTGACATCTAAAAATCAGCTTTAATCATGGGCTGATTTGTCCCTCAAATATAGACCTATAGACCACAGGACACTACTTCACCAGGTGCAGTCAACTACTCTTCTTGAAAGCCAGTCTGAATTTTGTGTTTCTTATGCCACTGGCATAATTTAACTGATTTGTTTTCCAGCCACTTACTGATACTGGAGAGCCATCCAAATGCATGACCCAGTGTCTAAAAACAGTGTGGATATTTTCAAATTGCATGATTTAATAAGGCAAATGAGTTTGGAGCAAAGAAAATAATTTAAAAAAGTAATGAAAAGACTATGTATTTGCTCTTTTTCCCTCAGCCTTTGTAGAGAAAATAGAGTAATTCTTCAACCTCAATACTGGCCAGTAGAATTCTTCATATGCAATTAAGCTGTATGTATTTTCAAGCAGAACAGTGTTACCTCTCTTTCATTAAACTCTTACCAGTAATGAGGTTTGCAGGAATTCTGTCAGTAAGGAAATCTACCACAAGGATTCGACTTGTAGCAAATATGACTCCTCCTTGAGTGTAAAATTCATACCGAGTATTATTTGTAACTTCATTGGTAACACGCCGAGGAAGATGAACAACTCCATCTGACCTCAGCTGATCGATAAAATACTCCTATACCAAACACAATAAAAACACATCATTGTGGTAACTGATGAAGTGGAGGCAAAAAACCTTTGCTTACACACACTCGGTTAATTTTTAGGAGCTGTCCAAACCGTTAGTATAGTATGACATACTATAAGTATACATATCATTATATAAGTCATATGCTTACTATAAGAATTATGATTTTTTACTTCTTTGGTGTACGTTGTTCAGTTTCAAATCAAGTGATTTAAAAATTATGTATTCTCAGTAGTAGCTAAGCAATACTTAAGGAAATGTGAGCAACTGGCACTCAAAGGAGCCTACATTTTCATACGTTTTAATAGCATTTTTCCACAGAACAACCAATTCTGACACTGACTTAAGAACCCAGAACTGGGAAGATAGCGTTCTTTAGTCCACTCATCTGTTACCAAAGACAACTACAGCAGGTAGGTCAGATACATCAAGCTCAGCCTTATAAACTACAGCTGTGATACTTATTCACCTATGGTCACTACAAGAAGTCCCCCTGAGCATCACCTCCCTGACGGCAGGAAATCCGCTGGCGCAACAGAAGAGGCAGCGGCTGGTTTTGTACAGGCAGGGCCAGATTTGTCAACAAGTGTCTCCTCCTTTCTGCTCACTGGCCACTTACAGAGTTCTGCTACGTACAAGTGATGTCCGTAGGCTTATTTTAGCTCGCTAATGTTACCAGGACTTCATCGTGCCGCGGGAGTGGGAACTGGACCCTGATTCGAGCTGGAACGCGCCTGAGCCCTCATCCAGGTCCCCTGCAGCCTGAGGCGCCCCTCGGCTCAGAGAGAGCGGGCAGCACTTTCATCCTCCTCCTTCTCTTCCTCCCGGGCCGGGCCGGGCCGAGCCGAGCCGAGCCGAGCCGAACCTATGCCGTGGCCCGGCAGCGCCGTGGCCGGGCAGCGCCGTGGCCGCCATGAACCGGCGCCGGCTCTGAGGGAAGGGGCGGGCCGAGCGCTGCGCCGCTGTCAGGGTTTCCGCTCACCTCCTCTGCGGGGCTGGTGTTGAGCACCAGCACGAGGCTGGCAGGCTCGCAGTAGAGGCGCAGGAAGCGCAGCAGCAGGCGGTCGATGCCGAGCCCGCGGGCGCAGATCACCAGCCCATCCTGGTGGAACAGGTCCAGGAACGCCTGCCTCTCGTGATCCAGCAGCGCCGCCATGGCCGCCGCCCGCGCACGCGCGCCAGCCGCCCCGCCCTCCCGCTCACCGAGGCGGGCACTGCCCTCTGCCGGGTTGAGGCGGTGCGGTCCTCCAGTGCCGCGCGCGCGGCTTTCCCGCTCCAGGGCGCGAGACGCCTCAGGCGGAGCGGCGGAAGGATACGAGGGTTCCGAGAGCCGACGCGCTCTGTCCTCTTGGTACGGGCGTCTGCGTGTGAATGTGAGATAAGAGGTACCTTCCTTCTTTGCTATACCTTATTTGTGTCGTGTAATTAATTACTTGCGTTTCTGAAACAACAAAACCAAACTTGATTGATTGAACTTCAGCGAGCATTCCTCACGCGAGGCATCGGTACCTCAGTGTGCTCCTGGTACCTCAGTTTTTAGCGTTCTTATCTCGCTCAGTGCAGAAGCGTTTCTTTGTCCCCACAGGGTGAGGCACTCTTCAGACTTGCTTTCAGAAACAGCTGAAAACGAAAGGCAGTCCTCGGAGTTGCCCTTCGTTCGGCTTGGTGAAGAGCCGGTGGACTTGGCTCCAGCCTCTCTTAAAGTCCTTTTCCTGGGCTGCCTCGGGGAAAACGCGCGTCACTTTAGGCACCCTCTGAGAGAGCAAGGAGGAGCACTGAGGGTTACCGGGCAGAGGGACAGCATACAGCCAGCCCCTTCATAATGAGAACGTGTGGGACACATTCACCCTGGGTATTGATTCAAAGAGCACGCCAAGGACTCACCAACAAAGTTTACGTTGACAAGCAGGTACTTATTGCAGCGCTGGGAGACACAGGGGATATCTCCTCCTAACGTGTCTCGTCCCAGCATCAGTCAGGCTGTGATTATATTGTTGTTTAACGTACATATTCATTACATTTCCAGTAAACAGCATACATATTCCATTCCAACATTTCCCAGAACTACTGTACACAAGTTTATGTCTATTTTCACATGCACACGGTAATGTGGTAGTGGTCTTTGGGACCTCTGGTGGTAGTTTCTTGATTATCTTCGGCTTCACCATTTCATCCTTTGGCTGAACTTTAGGTTTGGCAAGTCCCATTGTCAAGCTGCCCACCACTAGTCCAGTTCTAGCTGGTCATTGTGAGACATATATCCAAAATATTTCCTTCTTGCTGTTATTACCATAAAGGTCAATAAAGCAAAACTAAATTTACTTATTTACTAAATATTATATTTCTTTTTGTACTTCCCTGTCTCGGTATTAATACTTATTATTTCCCCCAATATCAAGTTTTGGTAAAATACCGTTATCACGGCATTGAGTCAGCCATCTGATTCACCCAAATAAATACTTGCAGTTCTTTGGTTTGCATTGTCGCATGTTGGCAGTTGCAGTGGGGTGTCTTTTTTTTTGCGGGTTTTTTCCTCTAAGTAAAGGAAAATAAAGTGTACAGCTCTAGCATTTTCATTTACCTTGTATTTGTGTAAGTTTACACAATGAAGGTGCATTTTGCAATACAGTAGTTCTAAATTTGACACATGGTTAGGATTATGCTATAGAACATTTTAGGAAATTTTAAAATTACTTTATAATAGATATTTTTACACTTTAGAATGCAGCACAGGGACTCAGGGCAAATTAGAAAATAAGTACTTAAAATTGGCAAAAATTAATAAAATACGGAGTCTTTTTTGATTTTTCTCAAACACGAGGTTTGAGTTTCTCAAAAATTTCATATTTCTGAACTTTTATGCTGAAAGCTGAAAGATTTTTTCTTTGCAGGTTCGATCAGATTGCCAGCTGTTGCTCCCAGCACCATACTTTGGTTCTCATTTTTGGTTGGCTGCTACTAAGCTCTTTGACATTGCATTTAAAACTTATTTGACACCCTAAAAATGCCAGAAAATAAGTGTTTTTACTTGGGCACTGTTTCCTTTTTGTGGCCAACAGGTCATTAGACTGACCAAAACAGAATCAGGGCTGTCACTTGGTAGAAGAGCAGAACTTATACCTAAATCTTGCAATTAATTTTTGTGTAATTTTTCTTTGCAAAACATTACAGTAATATTAAAAAGTATTCAGAAAAAAACACAAGAGGGAATTTGTTTAGGACCAAGATAAATAAAATTTGTCTAAGATAGGACATAATTTTTAAATTGCAAATAATAGGCCAGGAGAATTACATTCAAGGAGTAAATTGTAATACATTTCTGTATTCAACAATGAAGGCTGGCATTTATTTTTAAACATATTAAAACTTGTATTACATACATGCATGCGATAAACATTTTTAGTAACTTTAGGACTTTAATTCCATAGAAAATTATAAACAAATTATAGGGTGAGATGATCAGTACAGCCCATTATCAGTCTTCCAGGAAAGACATTTACTTGCCTGTTTTAAAAAGGCATTAACAGGCCTATTTACTTACAACTAGATGGAAGGCAGGTTAATTGTATGGTAGTGTAATAGGACAGATCACTTGAGATGGGATAATTATTTGGACTTATTCTTGGGATCACCAATATTAATCTCTCTAAGATATGCTTTTAACAGCCAATCTTTTATTTGAATTTTGACAAGTTATTGATCTTTACAAGGGATGAGAAGAGCACAAGAAACCACAATACAGTTACTAATCTGCCCATTTGTGCAATGCCAACACTAGTCTTTTCTGAAACTAGTAACAGCTCTAATGCATCATCTTAATAGACTTTTGTTACTGATAACATAAAGAGCTGAGGACTCCCTAGGAGAAGAAAACCAATATTTAGCTAATTTATATACAACTTATTTTATATTTTTTCTGAGCCATCAAGATTTTATTTTGCCTTCTACCCTATCTTTGTGTTTAAGTAAAACTCAGTATTTTCAGTTGCAAACTGTGATGAGGTTTCCTACTCTGTGGATTTTTTACTGTGTATTTCACCTGGTGTGTTGTATGGATTTTAGTCTGATCAAGCCCATTATCTACAGAGAGAAATCTCTGGCTGTTTTTAGAGGATGGTTTAAACCCCAGTTGTTAGGCAGCAAATTTCTTAGAAATGACTTTAAAAAAATCTAATATTTTGCAGTTTCTCAGAGACCCAATTTTATAATAAATAAATGAAAATCTGTTTACCTCAAATCCTAAATACCTTTTGATTCATAGAATCATAGAATAGTTAGGGTTGGAAAGGACCTTAAGATCATCCAGTTCCAACCCCTCTGCCTTGGGCAGGGACACCTCAAAATAAACCGTGTCATCCAAGGCTCTGTCCAAACAGGCCTTGAAAAACACCAGCGATGGAGTATTCATAACTTCCCTCGGCAAACCATTCCAGTGCCTCACCACCCTCACAGTAAAGAACTTCTTCCTTATAGCCGATCTAAACTTCACCTGTTTAAGTTTAACCTGTTACCCCTTGTCCTGTCACTACAGTCCCTAATGAAGAGTCCCTCTCCAGCATCCCTATAGGCCCCCTTCAGCTACTGAGAGGCTGCTATGAGATCTGCACACAGCCTTCTCTTCTCCAGGCTAAACAGTCCCAACTTTCTCAGCCTGTCTTCATATAGGAGATGCTCCAGTCCTTTGATTATTCTTGGCCCTCCTCTGGACTTGTTCCAACACTTCCATGTCTTTTTTATGCTGGGGACACCAGAACTGCAGACAATGCTCCAGGTGAGGTCTCACAAGAGCAGAGTAGAGGGGCAGGATCACCTCCTTTGACCT